>VWZN01013909.1:132340-154088 GCA_013396955.1 Regulus satrapa | reverse complement strand
AAAAAATAAAAAGAAAGAAAAAAAAGAAAGAAAAAAGAAAAAAGGGGGGGTGGGAAATTGAAGATTTTATGCTGTGGTTTGAGTTGGTTTTTTAATTTTTTTTTTTCCCCTCCCAGAGATTTTTGAGGGTGGGAGTGGAAAAGTTCCTTGTGAAAAGGGGAAAAAAAGGGAGTCTGGGCAATCCTGCAGGTTCTCACTCAGCAGCAGAGCCTGGATCTCCAGCACCAAACTGGGGGTTATCCAGCCAGGAAGAAAAGCAGTAGTAATAATAAAAATAAAAATAAGAGTAATAATAATAATCCAAACTGGGATTTCCATCATCCAGCGAGGAATAATTGATAATCCAGCATGATCCTGGATTAGGGGAATGCAGAGGGAGGGAGTGCAGGGAGTGGAGGGGATTTGGGAAGTGAACCTGAGTGCTGATCCCATGGGAAAAAGGGAAGAGGACTCTACACAAAGCTGTGCTGGTGGAGGAAAAGCTGCTCCAGGGGGGAATCTGACCCCAAATTTCCTCGTGTTCCTCCCACTTCCAGCACGCTCCAATGCCTTGGAGGATGCGACGAGGGAAGAAAATCCCAAAGTTTGATTTAGAGCACTCCAGAGGGATCTCCAACACCCCCNATTGGGGGGGGGGTCTGACCCCAAATTTCCTTGTGTTCCTCCCACTTCCAACACGCTCCAATGCCTTGGAGGACGCGACGAGGGGAGAAAATCCCAAAGTTTGATTTACAGCACTCCAGAGGGATCTCCAACACCCCCTGGGTGGATTCCAGGGATTTCTGGCCCGGACTGACCTCGGCAGGAGGGCAGGGTGCTGCTCCACTGGCCGTTGGCCAGGCACTGGGATTGGGAAGCTCCCTCCAGGCGGAAGCCGGGGTTGCACTGGAATTTGGCCACGTCGTTGAGGTTGAACTGGGAGCCCTGGGTGAGGCCGTTGGGGGGGTTGCCAGGGTGGCCACAGGTGATGGCTGTAAGCACAAGATGGAAATGTCACTTGGTTTATTGCTGGGGGGAAAAAAAGTGGGTTGGTGTTCAGTGGAAAAAGTTCTGGAGGTAGGAGAGCGTAAAACCCCCCGAGACACCAATTCCAAACCCCAAAGATTTGGGGGCTTTGCTCTGCTGAGACGCAGGATCACAGTGAGAGAATGGGATTTTAAAAGTTTTACTGGCACCAGAAATTCCCTGCATCCCTCTCCAGGCAGTCAAGTGCCAGGATCCCACTGATTTACACCACATATCCCTCTCCAAAAATCCCAGCTCCTGCGCTTAATCCCACACCACCCTGGGCATCCCAAACTCTGTTGTTCCCTCCCTCTCTCCCCGTGTCAGTCCTGGCTGCTCCCTGCAGGGAAAAGTTACACCTGAAAGCAGAGGGAAAAGAGGAAAAATAGGAGGAAAATCAGAATTCCAGCAGAGGGACTGAAGAGACAAAATTTGCCCAAGCGGGAGAAACTTTGTGGGAAAATTTTACTTCCAAATCCCTGAAGTTTTTTTTTTTTCCCCTGAGGTTGCTGTTGGCTCGGGATGAGGTGAAGGGCACAGGTGTTGCTCTGGCAACTCCCAGGGAAGCAAAGCCAATTCCAGCATCCCAAATACTTCTGGGAGGTGGCTGGAACACTCTGCTGTCACCTCAGCAGGTGACACAGGGAGGGCACAGCCCCGCTGCTGGCACAGCCTTTGATTCCAGCCACTTCCACAGCACAAAAGGAAAAACTGGGGATGAGCCATCAGGAGATTCTTGGCTGCCCAAGGAATGTGACACCCTGGGACAGCTGAGGACAAAGCTTTATTGATCATTGTCACACAGAATGTCCTGATTTGTCCATCAGGACAAACCCGTTTTTCCTGGAGAGCTGCCAGCACCAGGAGATTGAAGGGAAGATGAAATTCCCACAAAAGATCCCGAACAAATCTGACTGCCCAGGCTGGGCTGGAGCACAGGGACAGGGATTTATTCCAGGTCCAAGCTGGTGAAAGGGATAAATGAGAAATGTGGAGTACTGCAGGAAGGGCCAGGTTTGGGATATCATCACACATGTTTGGAAATGGGAAGGATTCTGTCCCTGGGGAAAAAAAAAAAAAGCTTCCCACAATTCCATTGATCAAGCAGAGGAGGAGGTGACTGCAGCAGGTTGGGAGGAGAAACACCAGAAGAACAGGGAATGGTGCTGTGTCCTGAGGTGGGCCAATAAATCCTGAGGTGCCTCACTGCAGAGCCCACCAGAGCTTGGCTCAGCAACCCCAAATTTCTGTTACCCCCAAAGCCTAATGCGTAATAACTCAGAATTGCAGAGTGGTTTGGGATGGAAAGGGGTTTAAAGCCCGCCCCATTCCAGCTCCTGCCATGAGCATGAGAGTAAATTCCACCCTTTCCAAACATTCTTTTCCCAAAAATCTCCAGCAGGAGCTCAGACACCCCCCCAGATTTTGGAGTCACTGCTAACTTTGCCAACTTAATCCTGATTTTTTGTTTTCAGGCTGGATTCTCCCAGGTCATTCCCCCCTTCCCATCTCGTTCTTGTTGTGCCCCAGCACAGAAAGCTCCAAACCAGATAGGAGAGATGGGAACAAACAACTGGAGCACCATGATAGGAAATCCACGGACTGTGCTGCCTGTTGATAAGAAGATGCTTAAACTTATCAACACCTGCGAGCTGCAGGGAGTTGGTTAATTGGGTTATTTCATGGGAAGATAAATGAGGAGGTTGGACAAGGTGATCTGGGGGGGGGGAGCAGAGGAGAGATCCTGATTTTCCACGGACACAGAGCGCGGCTCTCAAGGCTTGTGACCACCAGGGTGTGTTTGCAGGGCTGTGCCCGCCTTTAACACCCTCTGACCCCAAAAAAATCTCCTCGCCTCTGATCCCACACCTTCCGCTGAGCTCGGGAAGGAGAAATTCAGCAGAATTTTTGAACCACGACAGATTTTTTTCTCGGAGAAACCCAGGGATGATTCCTCCAAAAACACCCGCAACGTGCGTGCGCGGCCACCCCGACATGCCGGGGGTGTGAGCTCTGCCCTGCCCCTTCCACAACCCTTCCCACAACCCCTTCCACAGCCTCCTGGCTGGGATATTCCCTCCCAGGGCTGAAGGAATGACAAGTACTTACGCACACAGACAGGCGTTTTGCCGGACCAGCGGTGATCCTGCTGGCAGATGCGCACGGACATCCCGATGAGGCGGAAGCCGGGCTGGCACTGGTACACCACGCTGCCCCGGTAGTTGTAGTTCTCCCCGTTGATCTGCCCGTTCACGATGGGGCTGGGCACGCCGCAGTGCCCGGCTGGAGGGGGTGGAAACACAGCAGCAATCACCCGGGGGATCCCGCCAGAGGCGTCCCCAAATCCGCCCGCCGGGGTCTCTGCGGGGTCGCGGTGAGGTCTGGGTTGGGTTGGGAGGGAACGTCAGGATCGGCCATGGGGACACCTTGCACCATCCCAGGTCACTCCAAACCTCTCCGTGAACACCTCCATGGATGGGGCTTCTCTTGGGGTCCAGAGATGCCCAGACTGGTTTGGGTTGGAAGGGAACAGAAGGATTGTCCACAGGGAAAAGAGGGAACCTGGAAAATCCAGCCTTTCCCTGCTACCTCTGCTGTTCCTTTTTCCTGCATCCTGTCACGGAGAGTGGGGGGAAGCTGAGCCCTTCTCACCCCCGCCAAGGCCTGCTCCTTTCTGCTTTTCAGTCCCTTAATGCTTCCCAAAACCCTGTGCTTTTCTTTATCCCCAGGAAACTGAGGCACAGGGAGGGACAGGAGCTGCAGGCCAGCGGGGCTGAGCTGCCTCTTGCCTTCATTCCACAGAGTCGTGGAATGGTTTGGGATGGAAAGGAGCTGAAATCCCATCCCTGCCCCTGCCATGGGGTCACCTTCCACCATCCCAGGTCACTCCAAGCCCTGTCCAGCCTGGCCTTGGGCACTTCCAGGGATGGGGCAGCCACAGCTGCTCTGGGCCATCCATGCCTGTTGCTTATAAGGAAGAATTCCATCCCAAAATCCAACCCAAACCTGTCCTCTTTCAGCTCCAGGCCGTTCACTCGAGGCTCTGTTGTCACACATGAACATCCCCATCCCCAACCTCTTCCAACACCTCTCACCTATGGATGCAGGAATCAAACTCTGCCTCCCGTTTACACCCACTTAAAACCCTGCGGCGTGGATTCCTCCTCTGCTCAGTCCCTAAAATCCCTCCCGAGGCGCCTCCAGGAGCCTTTCCCAGAGCCCGTGGGTGCCAGCAGGGGCTTCCCAAGGGACACCTACCCAGACAGCGGACCTCAGCCCCGCTCCAGAGCCCGTTGGCCATGCACTCCCGGACCCGGGAGCCCACCAGGGTGTAGCCAGTGTTGCAGGAGAAGATGGCAGTGGCCCCGTAACTGGTGAGGGTCCCAATCTTGTTCCCGTTGGGAGGGGTGGGCAGGTCCCCGCAGGAGATAACTAGGACAGAGCCCAAAGGATAGTGAGAAAAGAGGCTGGGAGGGAAGGGGTTTGGGGGAATGCATCCAGGAGTTATTGCTGGAGTGGTAAAGTTCATTAAATAATTCCAGGAACTGTAATAATTCCAGAGCCATGCTAGACAAGGTGACAAAAAATAAGAGCTGTTAATACTTGTGCTTCAGGACACAAGGGAAGCACTAAAGGCAGGCTGGGAAGGAGCCAAAGGGGTTTTTCACACCAGAACGTCTTCACACAGGAATATTTTTCTGTCATTAACCCATTGCTGGATGCAGCAGCAAGCCTGATTCCCAGAAAACCCACATGGGATTCCAGAATCATGGCATGGGGTGGGCTGGAAGGGACCTTAAAGGCCATGAGCAGGGACATCTCCCACTAGGGCAGGCTGCTCCAAGCCCTGTCCAACCTGACCTTGGAATGGCACGAAGTTTCCAATTAAAAGTGACACCCAGCTTTCCCCCACAAGCTGAAATTCCCAGATCTGCAGATCCCAGCTGGGTTTGTGGGATGCAGGAGCCCCTGCAAACCCAACTCCCCCTCAGAAATGCAGCTCTTGGCTTTATCTTCATTTTCTCTGCCTTCAAGCTCTGCAAACCCTCCGGAGCTCCCGCTGGGTGCTCCTGACCTCGGGGCACTGCCAAGATCCTGTCACTTGGATTTAGGTGGCAATAAGGCTGAGGGAACAAAAGGAGGTCAGGCTCCTGCTCCCGGATCTGGAGGAAGAGCTGGCAGGGGGAAAAGTACATCTGTCACCCACGCCGGCAGTCACAGCTCCACAAACAAAGGCAGGCAGCAGGGAAGGAGAGATTTTACTGTCTCTGTCTGCACTTGGAGAGAAAAACCCTCCACCTCTGACAAAAGGAGAGATCCAAAGCACAGCAGTGGTGTCAGAACAACTGAGAGCTGCTGGTGTGCCCCGTTGGGTTTGATTTGCAGGTGACACTGTTACCCTTGTAAACCTGGTGTTTGTGTGAGAGCTGAGGCTTGACAGCAGAATTCTTTATTTTTCCTCCTTAAAAGCCCCCACTACAGAGCAGCTGTGACAGCGAAGCTGCTGGGACTCCACAGCAACAGCTGAGCTGAAGGGCTTGAGGTGCCAGAGAAGTTCTGGGATTAAACCAGGAATGGGATCCAGATGTCTCCCTGCATCTCAGCTCTCTTCCAGCAGCTCTGCTGTCTCTGCCTCAGCTGCTGCCAGGGGTGACCAAGTCCCACACAACAGCAGGGACACAATCCATTATCCCAGGCTGCTCCAACATGGCCTGGGACACTTCCAGGGATGGAGCAGGCTCTGGGAAATCCATCCCAGCCACTCCCCACCCTCACAGGGAAGGATTTATCCCTAAAGTCTGAACCAAACCATCTCACAAATGCTCAAAAGACCAAACCATGCTCCACAGCTCCACCTCAGCTGCAGCCAGGAGGAATTAAGTGCCACCCCAGAGCAGGGACACCTTCCACTATCCCAGGATGCTCCAACATGGCCTGGGACACTTCCAGCTGGGAAATTCATCCCAACCCCTCCCCGCCCTCACAGAGATGGATTTCCTCCCAAAATCAGCACCAACCCATCCCATCCTCTACCCAAAGGGCACCATCTCTTTGGCCACCCACCAGCAGCATCCTGAAACCCCCAGGGCTGGGATTTTCTGACCCCAAACACGAACCCAGCCCCCTGTGCCACCCTGGGGCATCCCTGCTCTTACTTTTACAGGTGGGCACGGGCTCCCCGATGCTCCAGGTGCCGTTGGCCTGGCAGCTGATGACCCTCTGGCCCGTGTAGTAGTAGCCAGGGTCGCAGATGAGCATCAGCTGGGCGTTGTAGTGGTACTGCACCTCGTAGGTGAGGCGCCAGCGGCCGTGCTCCACCGCGATGCTGCCCACGTCGGGGCACGTCACAGCTGGAAATGGCACAGGGAAAAACCACACACCCAGTTGGTTTGACGCCTTCCGATGGAGGTTTTGTATTTTTCAGGTTCTGTGCTGCGTTGCTGTGTGACTCTGAACTTCATGTGAAGTATCAGGAAGTTCTCCTCAGGGTTTAGTCACACACAACAATGACACCGCTGCAGCTTCAGCCCCAAAAAGTGCAAACAGAGAATTGAGGAGGGTGGGACTGCATCACCTGGAGCTGGAATTGGACAATTGATCCAAAATGGAAATGGACCAGAACTTATAAAAGTGTGAAACTCCTGACCAGGATCCATCTCGGGTGGAGCCACGGCCGGGCTCTTGCACTGCCCAAGGTGCATCCTTGGAAAGCTTTTAATAAATCCCTGCTTTATTCCTTTAAGTCTCTATTCCAGGGAGCCTCTCCAGCCATCAGGCTAAGTGAGGTTTCAACCCCAAAAAATCCAGGTGTGCTGGGTTTTTTATGAGGGGGAAATCCCCTGGTGGGGCTGTTGTTGAGAATTGAAAAAAACCCTTTTCACTTCCATTAGAAGTGATGGTGTTGCCTGAAATCTAAAGAGAAAACCCCCTTGGCAACAGTGCTGAAATAATAAAATAAAGAGCAGAGCTTTATTTGGAAGCTTGGAAGATGAACTCCCAATATGCAAATGGACCAAACGTAAAAATGTGAAAACCCGCGATTCACCACGGGAGCCTTTGTCTGCCCTGAATGTACCTGACCACCCTTCAATAGATATAACTGCTTTTTATTCCCTTAATTTTGTCTGGCCCGTGCTTTTAGGTAGCCCCAAATCCCCACTCACCCAGGCACAGGGGGGGCTGGTTCCCGTTGCTCCAGACTCCCTCCTGCAGGCACTCGGCGCTGGGCTCGGCGCCCGGCTGCAGCTGGAAGCCCTGGTTGCACTGGTACACGGCCTTGGTGCCCACCGTGTACTCCTTCCCGAAGACAACCCCGTTCCTTGGGGCTCTGGGAACTCCACAGGAGAGAGCTGGGAAGGAAAAACACAGCCCCAAAAAAATAAAAATTAAAAAAAAATTTAAAAAATCAGGGAGCTGCTGGTTTTATCCCAAACTGAAATCCAGGATCCCGAACTTTCCTACTGACAAACCCCAGGCGTGGTGGGCAGTGCCCACCCTTCAGAAAGGATCAGCAAAGCCAATTCTGAATCCCAGTTTCTCCTGGAAGAGGCTCTGGCTCACACTTCCCATAATATCTGTACCACGAGATGCATCAGCAGAGTTTTCACGCGGAGATAAAGGATCCGAGAGCGGGAACGCTTTGTGTTCACACCCCACAGCAGCGCCGACCCCAGACCCCTCTCCAGCAGCACTTCTGCATTACGTAAGGCAGCAAATTGTGTAATTATCTTGTGGCAGAAGGGAGGCTAAATTTAGCCTCACGGCTGAGAAGGTAGAGGGGGGGAATTCAGGCACGGTGCCAGGCGGCTGCTGGAGATGGGGAGGCTCTGCACCATTCCTGCTGGGATCCTTGGCTCTGCAGGCAGGGCAGCGAAGGGACAGGCAGGTGACAGCCAAAAATACACAAAGAATCACGGCCATCTATGCTGTTACCCTTTTTCCCAACCCTGGGAATGCCAGCGCTGGGAAATGTCCCCGAATCTGCTTCCCCAGCAGCATGAGAAGGAGGAGTGAAAGCAAATCCAGATGGGACTCCAAAGCCCGCCTGTGGTCCCATTCCCTCTCCAAGCTTGGCTCTGGAGAAGAGGGAGATCTACATCACTCCTGTCTGGACAGTCTGGGGTGCCAGGGGAAGAGCAGCCAGAATTCGGGAAGCTCCACTGGGAAGTTCCTAAAGGCTCTGTGGGGTTGGGAGAGGAGCAAAATCCTGCCATGAGACACAGCCCTAAGCCCTGATGCCAATATCTGCCTGTGCTTCCAAACCCATTCCCTCCTGGAGAAGCCCCCAAGATACTCCAACACGTTTTCCTGGTGCTCCCTGTGCACATAAACACAGCTGGAAAAGCAGGAAAAGTCACATTTTGGTGAAATGGAAGTGAGTGAGAGCCGGAGAGCCCAAACTCTGTGTGTGCAGCACCAGCAGCAGCCCTGGGTCCTTCCTGTGCATGGCCCAGCTTTTATCCCACTCCTGCCACAGCACGGAGCAGGATTCGGAGAAGGATCTGGAGGATTCAGGATTATGGGGAAGGATCCAGAGCAGCTGGCAGCAATTCTGATGGGTGTCAGCATTCCGGAGGCAGGATCAGGCTGGTCCCTGGCGGCCCTGATGGTGACAGGAGTGTCACTGCAGCGAGCTCAGGGCTGGCCAATCCCCCTCCAAGGCCTGGTGTCTAGACAGGCTGCCAGGCTGAATACCAATGGCCCTGCCAGGGAAAAGAGGGCACCTGGAAAATCCAGCCTTTCCCTGCTACCTCTGCTGTTCCTTTTTCCTGCATCCTGTCATGGAGAGTGGGGGGAAGCTGAGCCCTTCTCACCCCCGCCAAGGCCTGCTCCTTTCTGCTTTTCAGTCCCTTAATGCTTCCCAAAACCCTGTGCTTTTCTTTATCCCCAGGAAACTGAGGCACAGGGAGGGACAGGAGCTGCAGGCCAGCGGGGCTGAGCTGCCTCTTGCCTTCATTCCATGGAGTCGTGGAATGGTTTGGGATGGAAAGGAGCTGAAATCCCATCCCTGCCCCTGCCATGGGGTCACCTTCCATCATCCCAGGTCACTCCAAGCCCTGTCCAGCCTGGCCTTGGGCACTTCCAGGGATGGGGCAGCCACAGCTGCTCTGGAAAACACATTCCAGCCCTCGTTACCCTCACAGGGAGGAATTTCTTTTCCATCTTTAACCTAAACCTGCTCTCTGCCAGTTTAAAACCAGCCTTAAGTTTTTCTTTACAGAAGCAGAGACATTTGATTTTTGATTCTGCAAATCTGCAGCTGGGATTGCAAAGAAAAAGCTGCTTAAAAACAGAGAGCAGGGCCAGCAAAGATCATGGAGTGCTGTGCCCTCTGTGCCAAGGCAGGATTGTTCCCTGCAGAGTGTTCCAGGAATGTCAGCAAGGAGGGAGCAGGTAGGGAAGATTATTCAGAGGGGACGAGGAAGTGGGAGAGGATTCTGAGCTGGCAGAAAGGAGATTTGGGGAAATGCCATTTGAGAATTTGTGTTTCTGGGCACCCCAATCCCTCCTTCCTGACATGGCTGATGAAGGGAACAATTCCTGCAGCTGAATTCCCAAATCTCTGCCACCCAAAAGGGTGGAGAGGACACAGTCCAAAGCAAAGATGCTAGCTGGATTTGAGAGATGTGAGGGCAAAAAGTGTTGGATTTGATGTGGTTGAAGGAAGCAGGAGAGGAGCCAGCCTAGGCCTGGGGGTGGAGCTGCTCTGCCAGGAATTATCCTCCTGAAAATCCCGAATCCTGCATCCAGCCCAAGGCACTGGAGAGCCATGGGCCAGTGTCGGGATTCCTGACAGGAATAGCAGGAAACTGAGGGGAAAAGTGACTCTTTCCACCTCAGGATGTGAGGTGAGCAGTGAGTTCTCCCAGCTGTGGGAGTCAGACTGCTCCAGAGGGGACATCCAGCAGCAAGATCCTGACCTGGGTGGTCAGCAGAGACATTCCCACTCCTCCAAAAGGCAAAATGAATCAGGGAACCACCTGGAATGCCCCTGAATTCCTGCTCTGCGCCCACGGGACTCCTGCCATGTCACACCTTCAGCAGGACCAGAGCACTGCAGGGTGGGTTTGGTGCCTCTCATTTCCCATGGAAAATGAAGGAAAGCTGAGAATCACCACAGGACTCCCCAGCATTCCCAGGCCTGGAAGTGACTCCAAGCCCCTCCCTGGTGGCCCAGGACCTGCTGGTCAGGGTCTTGTCCCTGCTTTGAGCTGTGGCTGTGGTGTCTCCCCAGCCATTCCAGCCTTTCCCTCCATCTCTTCCCCACCTCCAAGTTTAAAATCCATTTCCCTCACACCACCACACCACTTGGAAGCTGAGCACGAGGCTCAGGTGGGATTCCACCTCTCCAGGGCCGTCAGGGCTTAGCAGGATCCAGACCCATTCCTGATGAGACAATTTTCCTTATAAAAGGTGAAGTAAACCAGAGGAATCCCTCAGGCTGGACTAAGGATTCTGGAGGCACAGTTGCCATGACAGCCCTGGCTGTGCTGTTCATCTGCTCATCCCAGCTCTTGGCTTTGCCTCGTCCATGTTTTCTGGGAGTTAAATCCCTCCCTGACCTTGTGTCCAGCTTCCCTTTGGAATGGGATGGAGCAGCAGGGCCTTGGTTTATCGCTTCCCACTCATTTTAAATCAACTCCAGAGCACTCACAGCATGAGGTTCTCCTTCAGAGGTGCAATTCCCAAGGAGCCAGAGTGATCCAGGAGCCTTAGAAGGCTCCCTGGCACCTCCCACATGGAACAATCCCACATTTCATGAAAGCTTGGCTGGGCCAACAATGCAGAGACAGTGCCTGAGCCATCTCTGGCTGGTTTCCAAGGAAGTCAATGCAATATTAATCCCCAGCCTCAGTCCCTTTGGAACAGGGATGAGCATTCAAAGCCACCAGAAGGCTCTTTCAGAATAAAGATGGGAATTGCAGTTCTACAAAGGAGCCGGAATGATTGGCAGGTGGAGGGAAAGGTGGGAGCAGAGAGGGAGCATCTGAGGGGCCCTGCAGCAGCTGAACCCTCCAGGCACAGAGCCCTGTCCCCTCTCCTTCCCACACCTGGAATTCACTCTGTGCCGGGCAGGACGTGGCACAGAGATCTTGGATAATGAGCAGGAAGTGTGGAAGGAACAACACCACACCTAAATCTTGGATGAAGCCAAGGGTACCACCTGAATCCCCAAGAATTTCTTCCCCCGCTGACACGCACAGAGCTAAGAGGCCACTTCAGAAGAACCAGGAAGGGAATTCCAGTCAGGAAACAGAGCAGCTCTCATGCTCCTGGCAGCCTTTCCAGACTCTTCCAAGCCTTTTGGATTCTTCCAAGCTTCTCCCGAGTGAGGCTTGGCTGTGCCTTCACGGAGTGACCAAACACTACTGCACCAAGAACCTTCACACAGGTGGGGATTTTTTCCTCCCCCATCTGCTCCCTTCCCTCTTGGCCCATCTACCATCTGGTCCCTTCCCTCTTGGCCCATCTTCTCCCAAAGCCTTGGGCATGAGGGGCACCCCTCAGTGCCCACCTGCAGCTCCGAGCCTGGAATTCCAGTAGTGATATCTTCACACAGATGTGTTTCTTTCTCCCCTGTCATGAGCCCTTTCTTCTTTTCCCACTCCCAGTTACTCCCTTCCCTCTTTGCCATCTATCCCCAAAACCTTGGAGACAAGGATCATCCTTCAGTGCTCTGAGCCTGTTCTACCAGCAGCATCTTCACACAGATGGGGAGTTTTTCCTCCCCTGTCATGAGCCCTTTCTTCTTTTCCCACTCCCAGTTACTCCCTTCCCTCTTTGCCATCTATTCCCAAGGCCTCAGACATGAGGAACCCCTCAGTGCTTTGAGCTTGTTCTCAATGCAAAATTACCAGAATTCCAATAGAGGTGCCTTCACGCTTTATTTTCTCTCACCCCAAGTCCTTCCCTCTTTTCCAGCTTACAGTCACTCCCTTCCCTCTTCGCCATCCATTCCCAAAGCCTTGAAGATGAGGATCACCCCTCATCAGTGCTCCTAGCCTGTTCTCAACATGAAATTACCAGAATTCCAGTATTTTATTTTATTTTTTCCCACCACTTTTCCAAGGACTCCTGGAACTTGATCCCAACCCATCCCTGCTCTCACCTTGGCACAGGGGGATGGCTTCCCTCCAGTGGAAGTGGCCCTGGGGGTGCTGGGTGCAGGTGGTGGTGCTGTGTCCCACCAGGCGGTACCCGGCGTCGCAGCCGAAGCGCACGGAGCTGCCGGGGCGCAGCCCGGAGTGGCTCAGGATCATCCCGTGCGCCGGCGGCTGCGGGAGGCTGCAGTAGGGAGCTGGAAAGGAGGCCAGGAAAAAGCAAAACAGTCACAGGATGAGCAGCATCAGGGTCGTTCCCTTCCCACTCCCAGGAGCTAGGGCGAGCTTCCCCAAAAATGGGGAACTGGCGATGGATAAACAAGGAGTCAAAGAGGGGAAGGAGCGCGGGGCTCTGGTCCCAGCCTCACCCAGCTCCAGGAATAAGGAATCATTTCTGATAATTAAATATTCCTTAATTCACTTGCTGAGCAAAGTCTGGACAAGTTTTTCCAGTGCCTGACTGGCCCCTCATACAGAAACCTTTCCCAGCATCCAGTCCCTGGCATCAATGACTCTCCGCATCAGGCATCTGATTCTGAAGAGTGGTTGGGAAATGAGCGACTGGGAAGTGAGCCGAAGCTCCAAGGTTTCTCCCTGGAATTTCTCCTGACTGTGATCCCACAAACCTGCTCCTGATTGCTACAGAGTGGTTGAGACACGAGCCAAAGCTCCAAGCTTTCTCCTGGACAGACCCTGCCTTTCCCAGCCTCCCCACCTCGGAATGCACCCAGCTTTCTGCCTCCCCCACCTTGGCAGCTCCTGCCCTCACAGTTGGATCTCTGCAGGAACTCCATGGATTCTCCTGGCTGTGGAGCTGCTCCTGCCCCTGGCAGAGGCAGCTGGGACTCACCTGAGTAGCGGATTTTGAAGCCTTTCCTGTTGTAGGCATGGTCGGAGGACCAGCGCAGGAAGACGCTGTTCCCGCTGCTGGTGACGCTCAGAGGGGCCGAGTAATTCCCACTCAGGGACAGCAGCAGGGGGCTCTGCCCAGAGGGACCTGGAAGGAAGGAGGGGACAGGGAAAAGTCACAGCTGCCACAGGGCCACTGGTGGGGCTGGGTGTCCCTGCAGGAGGAATGGGCACAGGGATCTTTTCCCTTAGGAAAGGTGGCTCCCAGCTCCCTGTGGGCACGAGTTCCAGGGCTCGCATCCTGCTCTTGGGAATCCAGGAGCAAAGCTTGTGGACACTGACAGTGGTCAGAGAGAAGGAGTAGAAGCTTTCCCAGGCTGGCCCTGGGGAAAGCAGGAGAAAGTCTGGAGGAAGAATTTAAATAAAGCACCTGGTGTTTGTGCAAATGCCATAGCGAGAGATAGGTGATGTTTATGCTGAGATATCTACCAAAGTTGATATTGGTCCTTTCTGCACCAATAAACTTAAAATATTCTTTGTTAACCAATCCATTTCTAGAGCACGAAACAGGCTATATGTGTGTGTGTAACCTAATGACTTGGTCACTTTTTGCCTTCAGAGTTTTTTGTGTCACTGTTCTTTTGCCGTTCCTTGCTCAACGGTGACAAAAACTGATCACAGGAGAACCAGGATTTGCTCCAGGAAGGAGCTCAGGTCCCCATGGTGACCCCAGGAGCACCAGCACAGTCCCTGTGGTCTGCAGTGGTCACCCTGAGAATCTCCTCCCCATTCCCAACAACTCCTGGGCCTGGAGAATCCATTCCCTGCGGCCTTCAGGGATGAGAATTCCCACTTTCCCAACTCATCCCCTGCAGCAATGTCTGCTGCCATCCCTCTCCCAGGAGCTTCCCAACTCCTCCCCTTGGAAAAATCCTTCAGATCCATCAAAAAGATCAAATTGTAGTTATTTCCTTATGGAAGGCATCAGTGAGGAGCTTTCTGGAAGACCAGCAGAAGGTCCCAGGTGGGAAGCTGCCCCGGAATGCTCCTTCCCCCTTGACTGCCATGGGATTATGGAATCCCAGGAAAGTTTGGGATGGAAGGGATGGCAGCTCAGAGGGGTGAATCCCTTACCATCGAAGATTTCAAACTCATCAAACTGCTTCTCGCTGAGGAAGTACTCGATGGTGAGGGAGATGTTGTACCCTGGCTCCACCTTCACCACCCAGGAGCAGGTCTGGAAGTGGGGGTAACTTCCCAAGAAGCTCTGGCTTAGGATCACCCCGGTGGAATCCGTCATCAGCTGGTTCATGGGGCAGTGCACTGTGAATGGAAATGGAAATTCCAGGTTTTTCAGAGGAAGGATGGAAACACAACGTCTGTCGTGATGAGGCAGGTCAAGGCAGAGCACTGGACCCCTGCACTCCTTGATCCCTGCAGCTCAGGGAATGCCAGATTCTCCAAAATCCCAGTAAATGTCATACTTCAATAAAGGAACAAACCATTCCCACTGCCTCGGCCTCAGTTCACACCTCTCCCAAAACAAGCAGCACCATAACCAAAACTCTCCTGAGGCACAAAAACCTCTCCAGGAATCCCTGGAAACTTTGTTAAAAGAAAAGCTGGAACTACAGCTCATCCCATGGAATTGCTAACTGGGACATCCAATTCCTGCTCAAGGCGGGTGGGGGTCTCACTCCCTCCTCCCAAAATCCTGCATTCCTAGAGATGGGAAAATTGACCCCAAGGATGAAAAACGTGTTGGGAATCCTCCCCCAGCTCCTTCTCTGAGCAGGGAAATGTGGGATTTATGGAAGCTTTACCTTCACAGGTGGGTGGGGGTCCCTCGAACTGCAGGTGGGTGCCCAGTTTGCAGGTGAGGATTTCATTCCCGATCAGGGTGAAGCCGGGAAGGCACCGGTACCTCACGATGTCACCTGGGAAGGGATGGAAAACGGGGATGGCAGGGGGAAATGCACAAAAACAGGGGGGAAATGATGGGATAAAAGGTGGAATAGAGGGATAAAAGGGGGGATTGCAGAGGTAAAAGGGGAAATAGAGGGATAAAAGGGGGCAATAGAGGGATTAAAGGGGGAAATNGGGGACAAAGAGGGAGAAGACGGTGCAATAGAGGGATTAAAGGGGGAAATGCAGGGATAAAAGGGAAATAGAGAGATAAAAGGAGAAAATGCAGGGATAAAGGGGAATTAGATTAATAAGGGGGAAATGCAGGGATAAAAGGGGGAAATGTAGGGATAAAAGGGAACTAGCAAAAATAAAGGGCTACAAAAGCCACCCTGGGATTAACTCCTGTCACCACACCAGATTTGGGAATTATTCCAGGTACAGACTCCCCACAAAGAGAGCAGCCAAGATGAGAAGCTGCACCAAGAAAATACCTGGCTGCAGCCACTTAAAAACATGGATGACAAAAAAAAAAAAAATCCCAAAAATCCTCCTGAAAACTCCTCCAAAAGCAGAATGAAGGCTCTGAAGCTTTGTGTGCAACACCTGAGAAATATCGCTATTCCCAAAGATTCCTGAGCAGTTCCAAACAGGCTCAAGTCTTTCCCGAAAGCCTTTTTTTTTTTGTTTGTTTGGTTTTTTTTTGCTTCTTCCAGGGAGGAAAAGGCTGGGAACAATGGCAACACTTGGGATGCTGCATTTGATGTTGATCTCCCATGGAAAACCTTCCCAAAAAAGCCTGGATTTGGGGGGGGAGGGACAATGGCATTCCTGGGAGCTGGAGAGGTGGGAATGAGGATGAGGGAAGGTTTTACCAATGCTGAACTCCTCGTTCTCCGTGATGATCTCGGCGTTGGGGACGACGGTGGGAGGCTGGCAGCGGAAAAGCTGGAAAGCTGGGGAGGCAAGGGAAGAGCATCCTGAAGGCAGCCACGATGGAATCAGGGAAATTCCTTCCTTTCCACAAGGAAAACCTTCCCTCTCCACAAGGAAAACCCTCCCTCTCCACGAGGAAACGGAATTGGCAAAATCCAGCCAGGCCTCTCCCCCTACAAATCCCACAGAGATGGAGGCAGGAATTTGCGTCTCGATGTTTCTTCCACTCCAAAAAGAAGATTCCAGGCATTCCTGGACGGTGTTTTTCCTTTGGGAATGTCACCAGCACTTTTTGGGAGGCTGAAAAAGGGTCTTGGTGCCCTCAGTGGAATTCAGTCACCCACCCAGCAGGGAGAGTCTCAGGCTGCTCCAGCACCTCATAAATTAATGATCCTGGGAATTCCATCCCAGGGATTTCAAAACTCACTGATTTTTATTTTTTTAGACTTGGAATTAGTGATTTCTTCCACAAAGAACTCCAGGAGTCAGAATGTTTGCAGCTGCAAGTCTCACAGTGACTTGAGCAAGGTCCAAGCCAGTGCTCAGGGAAGGTGAAAAAGGGCAAAATGTGCAAAACTTTGTGGAAAAAAGCTGGTCTGGAAAACTTTCTGAAAAAAAAAAATGGACTGAAAAACTCTGGAGGAAAAAAAAACAAACTAGTTTGAAAATTTTTGTGGCAAAAACTGGGCTGGAAAACTTCCTGGAAAAAAATTGGTATGAAAAACTTTGTGGAAAAATAACTGGGCTGAAAACTGGAAAGCTGGGCTGAAAAATCTTAACTGAAAAAACTGGGCTGAAAAACTGTGGGAAAAAAATGTTTTGAAATTTTTTTTGTGGCAAAAACTGGACTGGAAAACTTCCTGGGAAAATTTGGATTGAAAAACTCAGTGGGAAAAAAAACCAAAAAAACTGGGCTGGGAAACTTCTTGAGAAAACCTGGCCTGAAAAACTCCATTGAAAAAACTGGGCTGAAAAACTCTGTGGAAAACTCAGGGTAAAAGGGTATTTTTTTGGTGTTTTCCCAGAACTATTCCCCAGCATTCCCAGCATTTCCCCCACCCCAGGACATGCAGACCATAGAAGTAGATGGCGAAGATGCCCCCGTTGGCGGCGTCGCTGTGGAACTTCAGCAGGACCTGGTTGGAGGAGCTCTGGGCAGATTTCTTGGCCGAGTTGCCTGTGAACACCCCCAGCTGTGGGGCTGTTTGCTGGGGCCCATCCCTGGTGGCATGAACATGGGGAAAAAGGATTTCAATAAGGATTCAACCCTAGGAACTCGAGCTCTTCCTCCCTTCCTTGTCCTCCCTTTCCCATATCCACATTTCGGACCCCCTGCTCCAGTTTAATCCCTACAACCTCTCCTGGCTCCCAGTGCTCACCCAGTTGACAATTAGAAACAAAAATTTCATTCAAACCCCAGAAACAGAGGAATTAGGACCTGTTTCCCAAAGGAATTTCATTCCCCCTTTGCCCAGAAGACACAGGGATTTTCTGAAGGTCAGACATTGAGCGCTACAAGCTCAAAATTTGGTCACAAACTCTTTAATCAGAGCTCCCCTGGCTGCCTAAAGCTGATAATCTCCATTATTACGCATAAATAATATTCTTGTTTATTCATATGAAAAGAAAGCTCAAAAAAATTTGTAATTTCTCTTCCCTTCTCCAAAACACCACCCTGCAAAGGGCATCCCAGGGCATCCCGTTCCCAGTTGCTGCTGTTTAAAAGCCAGGAGTATTTCCCAAAATGAGTCCTTAGAGCGATTCCTGACCCTCTGTACCCACCAGACAGTGATGAAGTCGTTGTAGGGCTCTGTCTGCAGCAGGGTGAAGTTCAGGTGGATCCCATATCCCACGGGCACTGTCAGGAGCCAGGTGCAATCCTGGGAATTCGGGTACTGGTTGGGAAAGCCAGGAGAGTAAACTGTTCCATTCTGGGCAGTGACATTGCCCCCACAAGGCACTGCAGGGAAGCAGAGAGAAACACAAACCCAGTGAGGAAATATCCCCTGAAACATTCTTCCATCCCATTTTTATTCCTTTTTTTTCTTTTTTGGTACAAAGGTAACAATTCTGGACACAGGAAGATCCAGATCTTGGCCCAACTTGCCTCAAATAATTCCTCTCCCACATTTTCACAGCTCACATTTTCAGCCTGAATCCCTGGCAATAAAATTATGGAGTTCTTCAGGCGACTGCCTGTTCTGTTTCGATGTGGATTTGACCCAGCTTTCTGTGCCAGCCACATGTGCACAGAAACTCCTCTGTCACCTGCCTGTACCCATGAGAAACAGCTTGGGATGGGATCATGGCAAATCCATGTCCTGGATCCCGCAGCATGGAGCAGCTGGCAGGGAATTGAGGGGGCCGGTGTGGCAGGGACGATGCCTGAAGTTTTAACTTTTGTATTTTCCACATTCTGATCTTTTTTCTGTTTGATTTCTGTGTGATTCTGAACTCCATATGGAGTAGCAGCAAGTTCTCCTCATGTCCTCCCTGCTGATCCAGGTGTGAGGTTGAAGCCAAGCTCCAGCTCTCGCCAGCCTGGCTCTGCTCCCCAGAGTGTTCAAATAACCCCAAACCCCAAAAATCCTGAGGGGACAAGTCCCTCCCTGCCCTGCCCAGCAGCAGCCAGGCTGCTGATCCCCTGGAAAACTCCCTGGGAAGCTGGAAAAGCTGAGCCCCTATGCCTTGATTGCGGAATTACAGCTTCACTTTTAATTAAAGGAGCTTTCAGTTCCGACCTGTGAGGGTGAGGTGAGGGGTTTAGCCTAAGGCAGAATGTCCTCCCTGTCTGCTGCCAGGCAAAATGGAAAATTTGGGGGAAAAAAAAAAGCAGGAAAAGGCAAGTCCTACACTCCTTTAGCAGCAGGAAGAGCCCAGATGTGCTCAGGGACCAGCAGCAAATGGGCCAAAACCTTCCCAACCCTCACCCTTCTGCTGTTTGCAGAGGGGAAAAATTATAAAACCAGGGCAGAAATGGTTGTTTGCAGCTGGCAGAGCTGATGCTTGAGGGAGGGGAGGGATTAGTCCTGCTCCCAGTATCCCCCAGTATCCCCAGCACGCAGCTGGGCACAGGACAGGCTCTCCTGGCCCAGCACTGAAAGAGCAGCTGAGGATTCAGCTCTTTGTGCTTTGTGTTCTCTGGGGTTCAAAGACTTAAAAGAGGGCAAATATCACCTCTCTCCCCCCTTCCACAGCTCCTGCAGAGCCAGTGTTGGGATAAAGGTCAGAGCTCCTGGGAAACAGGCTGGGAAATCTTCAATAAGCAGCTCTGAACTTCTTAAAGGTTCATCTGAAACCCTCCTGGAAGTAAATCCCACAGAATTCCGGTCACCAGCCCGAGGGGTGAAAGGCTGAAACAGCCAGGAGGGGGTTGGAAAAAAGAATTTGGATGAGTTTGGATGGCTGGAATGTAAATCTTCAGCCTGCAGAGTCCTCTGAGCAGTTTTCAGGAAAAAAAAAAAAAAGCACCATGGAAGATTCCTGAGCATCTCCCACCTGGATGGATCATTTTGGAGATGCCCATGAAGGAGACCAGATAGGGACACACTAAGAGTCCTCAGGGCTGCAAGGCTCTTTTACCAGGAACTGTTTTTATTTATCAGAGCTAAATCAATGGAAGCTGGATGTTGTTGAGGGAATAAAGCAGCAAGGAATTATCACTCCAAGCACCCTGGACTGTGTCACACAGAAACAACAGCTCCAGCAGGGAGGTGAGAGACAGAGATTCTCCTCACCCACACCCCAAGACCCAAACCCCTCTCATCAGCTGCCCTTTGGTTTTGAAAATATTCTCCAAAATACCTCCTGGAGACCACATTTCAACCTCGAGGCTTGAACCAAGCGCACATTCCCAGCCACGCCTCTGCTCCCAGAGCCACCTCCAGCCCTGTTCCAAGGCAGGGGGCTGAGCTGAGCTGCTGTGCCCAGGTGAGCCCAGGCCATACCTTCACACCTGGGCAGGGGGTGGTCCCAGTTCCTGTTGGTGCCGTGCTGGCAGGTGAGCACGGGGTGGCCGATCAGCTGGTAGCCAGGCAGGCACTCGAAGGAGATGGACTGGCCAACGTTGTAGCCAGCTCCTCTCACCACTCCGTTGGCAAAAGGCTCCGGGTCAGGGCACTCCTGCAGCTCGTAGGCTGGGAAAACACAAGGAGGAAGGGTTTGTATCTCATTTCCCAGGAAAAAGTGATAAGGGGAAACGGCCTTGAGCTGTGTCAGGAGAGGGGCAGGCTGGATATCAGGAGGAATTTCTCCATGGAAAGGGCTCAAAGGAGCTGCCCAGGGGAGTTTGGAGTCTCCAGTTTGGAGTCCCCATTCCTGAGGTGTTCACTGAAGGAGAAGGTGGGGATTTGCCACAGGTTGGGCTCTGTGACCTTGGAAGGTTTTTCCAACCTCAGTGGGGCTGGGATTCTGTTCACCCACACGTGCTTGGCTCCTTCCTCCTCACACAGCAACTTAATTGAAGGAAATAAACCTCGATGAACCTGCCTGGAGGCTGAGCCACGAGCTCCAGGCCTATCCCCATCCCTCTGCCTTGGAATCCAGGGTCACCCCACACTCCACTTCCAACTGGGAAATCTGCCTTGTTCTCCAACCCAAAGTGGCCAGCCCTGATGAAGGATGGGAGTCAATAATTGACCACGTTCCACCTGGCACCCTAAAGGAGTGGGCAGCCTGGCTGGAGCCCATTTCCATGGCAATTTCCAGGAGATTTCCCAGAGAACCTTGCCTGTCCCTGGGTGCAGCAGCCCATGAATCACCCTAGCCATGAACAAGACCAAATCAATGCTTTCACTTTATCACGAGCAGAGGCTTTTCCTGCTGGTCCCTTGGCTGTGTCACCCAACCAGAGGGACACATTCCCTCCTTCCCATTCCTTGGATCTCCTTCCCAGACCACTCAAGCTCCCAGTTGCTTCCTGATTGTGTTCAGGGTGAAATCCATGAGCTGCCTTTGACATCCTTTGCCCCTTTGAATTCCTCCAGGTCCAGGGCAGGAGGGCAAAGATGTCCAAAAGGTTTACAAAGATGGGAAGGCAAATCTGGGGGCCAAAAATTCATGTTCAAAACAGAGGAGATGTCCAAGGACTCCAGCTGGGGAAAACATACCTCCATCCCCCATCGCCCCAAAATGGAGGATTAAAACTTTCTTTTAAAACCTTCTTTCTCTCCTTTCACCCCAGCTCTCCAAGCTCCCTGTCCTATTATTTGGCTGCTTCATTATTTACCCAACCCTGCACCAGACTGAGCTGGGACTTTGGCACAGAGGAAAAAGCAGCTCCAGCATTCCAAAGCAAACTCCGAGGGCTCTCCACGAGCCAAGCTCCAAGAGAACCTGGCCCGAATGAATTCCAAGGCATTTCACTGCCACAGAGCACTCTGGCAACATTTGCTCCATGCCATGGGGAGGAACAGATCTCAATTATTAGGATTAATCACGACCTTCCTGTAACACCTTTCCACTCATTTGGATGAAGCCCTCACGAAATTAACTCAACAGCCACGACTCCCTCACACCAGCCCTCGGGGCAGGATTGTCCCTCCTCACCTTGGTATTCCAGCTTGAAGCCGGGCTTGTTCTGGGAGTGGTCGCTGTGGAAGTAGACGGTGGTTTCGTGGGAGGTGGACAGGAGGGAGCCGGGCAGCTCGGCGCCGCTGAAGCGCCCGATGACGCTGCTGGTGTCGTAGGGCCCGTTCCGGATCTCCACGAAGTCGTGGTTGGGCTCCGTGGAGAAGTTCAGGAACTGGATGTGGGCACCTGCAGAGGGGGAAGGAGGAGTTTGGCTCGAAATCTGCAGCTGAGCTTTTGCACCAGCACCAACCCCAGCTCCAACATCAGCACCAATATCAGCTCCAACATCAGCACCAACCCCAGCACCAACATCAGCACCAACATCAGCACCAACATCAGCTCCAACCCCAGCACCAACCCCAGCTCCAACATCAGCTCCA
>VWZN01013909.1:97001-132282 GCA_013396955.1 Regulus satrapa | reverse complement strand
ATCAGCACCAACCCCAACTCCAACATCAGCACCAACCCCAGCACCAACCCCAACTCCAACATCAGCACCAACCCCAGCACCAGCACGGCCCACCCGCAGAACCCTGGGCACTCAGCAAGACTTTAACTGCCCCAGGGACACAGAGGAGCCTTGGAGTGGAGATTAGGAGGGCATTCTTCCCTGTGAGGGTGGGGAGCCCCTGGCTCAGGTTGCCCAGAGAAGCTGTGGCCACCCCTGGGAGTGTCCCAGACCAGGTTGGATGGGGCTTGGAGCACCCTGGGATAGTTTCCCCTGGCTGGGGGTGGAAGGACATGATCTTTGAGGTTCTTGCCAACCCAAAGCATTCAGGGATTCTCTGACTTTTCATCCCTTCTTCTGTGATAGCACCGACCCAAACCCAGCTCTCTCACCAAACCCCACGGGCAGCAGGATCCTCCATGTGCAGTCCAGGTTGCTGGGATAGTTTCCTGGGAAGCCTGGGCTCAGGAGCACTCCTTCCATCTCTTCTGCTGTTCCTCCACACTGGGCTGGAAAAACAGCAGGGTTCATGGTAACACCCAGCCACAGGTCTGTCTGGATGAGGGCCAGGGGAAATCAAGGAATTAAGGACTCAGGAAAGCATGTGCCTTTCTTCTGCCCTTAGGAGATGAAGACCGAGCCCAGGGATTCATTTTGGGCCATCACAGAGGGGGAGAGAGATCTGAGCAGTGAGAGAGGGGATGGACACCTGCTCTGCCCGCAGACATTGCATCAAATCAGGCACCTGCACTTGCTTGAAACCTTAACCACTTCAAAAAGTGACTGTGAAGAAGCTGAGTGATCCTATTTTGACTCCAGTTACAGCCTCTTTTTCCTGCCCCCCCTGCCAATCTCCGGGCGGTCAGTCGCTGATAAATCCAGCACAGTGTTTGCTGACTGCCAGCCACGACAGCCCAAAAATATGTTTACAAGAGGCATCACATGAAATTTAAACACTGAAAGCACCTTCTCATGCTTATCTGGATGACCTCCACCTGGTCCCAGCAGCACCACCCAGCTGAATCCAGCCAGGTGTTCTCCTAACATGCTGTGGCAGCCAGGCACAGGCTCTTTGTCCAACATCTCATTACCCTGGACTTGTTCCTAACGAGGTTTCTCCCAGAAGATTTATCTTTCTTTTTTCCTCCTAATGGCTCTTTAATAAAACTGCTTCTGAATTATTTAGAAGCCCAGCAGCTGGAGGAAGCAGACCAGGAGAAAATCAGCAGAGTTGCAAATTGTGCTGGGAGCAGGAGCTCTGGTGGACACGGCACAGAGAGCCCCAGGGTGGTCACACCCACAAAGGTGATGGTCACTCCTGGCTCCAGGTGTGTTTCTGCCTCTCTGCAGCTGCCTGACCTTTCCCAGGGATGTGAAAACACAGGCACAGCCAAAATCCTGCTGGGCTGGGAAGCTGGTGCTGATTCAGAGATCCAAATTTGTGCTTTGCCAGCTTTTGGGATCTTCCTCCATGCTGGGGTCTCCCAACTGAGCCCAAGGGCTTCTGCTTCCATTCAGAGCAGCTCCCAGGGGAAAGGGTCCTTCAGCTCAGTCATTCTCCTGGAAACGTCTCTCTATTTATTCCTGGCCCGCAGATCATCAGATAAAAGAACTGTTGGCTCTTGTAATTACTTTAAAGCCAAATGATGTAAGCTGGAACAGCAGGAGCCTGAAATAACTGTTAACTAAAGCTATTAAATGCATAAATGTCTCTCTCAGAGCTGCAAAATGTGCAATATGAATATTAAACATCTACATTTGCTAAAAGCAAATGACTGAAAATAATAATAAGGAGAAAAACCTCCTGCAAGTAAGTTCCCTTCACCTCTGGGCCTCTTCTTCTCGGGATCTTCTGCAGGGAAAATGGAACGTCCAGTCCTTTCCAGGCCTGAACATCTGAACAGATCTGAGGGCAAACAGTCACCTGTGGTCACCTGCTGGGCAGCAGAGTGGGCACAGCACGTTGGGATCCTGGGAGGTCACCAGGCCCCAGTGAAAGAAGCAGCTTTGGTGGTACCAGATGCATTCCATAAAAATAAACCACGCTGCAGATGGAAAAAATCCTCAACCCATAAAACCAACACAAGGAAATGTTAGGTTTCCCCTTTTGCACAGTTTTGTGTTGAGGGGGATAATTCAGAGTTTCACATTTTGTGCTGCAGCCACATCTCCAACATCCAAAACAAAGCACTCCAGGCAGCCCATGGGGACTTCTCGGGCACAATTTCCCTGGCAACAAATGAAGATTTTTTTTTTTCCCCCCGCACTCTCTCACACTTGCAGAACCAACCTGAATTTCTCGAAATCAGCTTTTTATCCTTGTTTTGTTTGGTTGTTTTTTTTTAGGGAAGTGTTATAAATATCAGCCAGGTAGAAAGAGGTTGAGTCTTACCAATGCAGAGGGGTGGAGGGTAATTCCAGCGGCGCACGGTGCCCGGCATGCAGGAGATGTGGGAGTGACCCTGCAGGGATGGAAAACAAGACAGGGGTTTGGGGGCTGGATGGAAAACAAGAGGGGGAGCCTGTCCTTGCCCCTGTCCTGGCAGGAAAGAATTCCTTGCAAAATGGATCTGATCCAGAGGGAGATCTCTGTCCCATCTGGGGTGCGAGAAAAAATGCCTTAGAGAATCTAGGAATAAAACAACACACTTTGGAGATTTTATTAGTGTAGGAGGCAATTTAAATGCTGGTCTTTATTGGAGGATTCCACGGGAAGACATGGAAAAATATCCATAAAATACCCACCCCTACAAGGGGGGTGAATACAGCTCTAGAAATTTAGCAAAGCAGCATAATTGACAGAAATCACCAATTAGAGCCAGAAATGGTGAGGTAATTCAACCCTCTCTGAATCCCCCCCTCAGGCAGGGACTAAACTTCAACCTTGGCTCCCAGGAAGAACCAAGACAGGACAGCAACCTCGGATCACCAGCTTGGACCTCTACAATTTGTTTTTTTTTCCCCCAGAGCTTGGAGCTCTGGAATGCGTTTTCTTCTGTCTGCCTCGGGAAAAGGCAGGGAAAAGTACCAGGACTGGCCACGAGCAGAGTAAAAGAGGCACAAAGAGACGTGTAAAGGATGCAGAGGGTGGAGAGGAGCAGGAATGGTGGCAGGGCTGGTACCTGCAGGGCGTAGCCCGGCTCGCACTGGAAGGACACCACGTCGTTCACCAGGTAGCGCTCGCCGATCTTCAGCCCATTCCCAGGAACCGGCGGCTCCGGGCAGCTGGAGAGGCCCACGGCTGTGCAGGGAAGGGAGAGGGGAGCTCAGCCAGTGGGGACGGGGCTGTGCTCAGGGCTGGAGGGATGGGAACACACTTTTCCTTTTACCCCGCTCCCGTTTACCCACCACCACCACAGACTCTGGGTGGGGAAATTCTGTTTCCTTTGGATTCTCTGAGGACAGCATTTCCATTTCCACATTTACAGCTGGGAAGATCCTGCTGCAAACCCAATTAACACCTTTCCTTTCCTTTCCTTTCCTTTCCTTTCCTTTCCTTTCCTTTCCTTTCCTTNTTCCCTTCCCTTCTCCTTTCCTCACATCTCCTTCTCTTCTTCCCACATTTCCCTTCTCCTTTCCAAATCTCTCCATTCATCTCCCCTCTCCTTCCCAAAACCCCCTCTCCCCTCTCCTTTACCCCATCTCCATTTCCTTCCCACCTCTCCCTCTCTCCTCTGCACACCCCAGGGAGACCAAAGGAATCCTGCAGGCACCTCACACCCTCTCCCAGCACCTCCCCGTGCTGGCAGCTGCCACTCCACGATAACCTCCTGCATCCCTGCAAGGGCTCCTGCTCTGCTCCAGCCCCAGGCAGGGGGGAAAGAAAAGAGAAAAGGAGTGAGGAGAGGCTGAGTCTCCTCCTAAAGCCCAGTCACGCTTCCCAGCGTGTTCCCTCCCTGCTCGTGGATGTGCTGCTTGACCTTCAGAGAGGCAGGAGGGAAAATGGCTTTAAATAACTTCCCCTTCACATCAGTGGCTTTCACTCAGTCCCAAATTGTTCCTGGCTCTGGAGCATGCAGAGGTAAGAGCTCAGCCTGAGTAACCCAGTGAGGGAGAAACCAGAGTTTTCCTCCCCTGTTTCAGCTTGTCTCTCCCAACTTCTTCCCAGAAGGAACACAGAAAAAAAACCAGGGCTCAGGGCTGGGAGATTCCAATTGTACAAACAGAGCAGAAATCACATTATTTCCAGCTGCCCTGAAAATCAACACCTATTAATTTCCTCAGCCAAGGGAACAGACAGGGCTGATAATCCTCAGGCTCATGAAAACCTGGCCATGATTTTTGCAGGAGGATGCTCAAAGGATTTATTGATTGGAATAGAAGTGGAGAAGAAACAGAGTCACAGCAAGAAGATTCCTGCAGCTCCCAGAGCACAGGCTGGGCACATTTTTTCCCTCCCAATCCTGTGGTGGCTGTAATCCTGCTGGATCCAATAATGGAGAAGGTTTCAGTGTGTAAAGGCAGCAAATCCTGGAAGGTTTAGTTTAGGCTCTAAAGCACGGTGCCAGCTGTGCCACGGCAGAGAAGCTCACACTGGTTTGGGTGGGAAGGGTCCTGAATCACCCAATTCCCCCCCTGTGTGGGCAGGGACACCTCCCATCATCCCAGGCTGCTCCGAGCTGGCCTTGGACACTCCCAAGGATGTGGCAGCCACAGCTCCTCGGGCAGCACTCCTGTGGCCACTTTACAGAATGAACTGCGCCATCCAAAAATCCATTTGCAGCCTTGGAAGAAACCCAAAGCAGCAGAATGTGGCTTGGCTCCAGAGAGCAGAACCGTGCTCAGAACCAGTTATCAGCCCCAGTTCCAGCAGGAACCAGTCCTGCAGTGCCCCGAGGAGGACTGGGGACACCGACAGAGCTGTCCCCACATGTCTCAGCAGCTCAGCATTCCCTGCTCTGCTGTGGGACACAGCCAGGCCAGCCTGGAGGAGCCAGGGAGCTGCAGGAGCTCCAGCCCTGTCCCACAGGGACCCCGAGCATGGAGCAGATACAGAAACTGCCCTTGGATGTTCTGGGCAGAGCTGGCAGTGCCCTCCTGCACCCCCTCACTGCTGCTGGGCTCGGTGGCACCAATCCCAACCTCACACTGCACCAGAAAATCAGGGAATGTCCTGAGCTGGGACCCACAAGGGTCATCCAGCCAACTCTCTAGGATAACCCCAAAATGTTTAGGTTGGATTTAGGCAAAGGTTCCTCCCCCAGAGGGTGCTGGGGGCTCCCCAGGGAATGGCAACACTCCCAGGGCTGCCCGAGCTCCAGGAATGTTTGGACAGGGTGGGATTGTTGGGGTGTCTGTGCAGGGCCAGGGCTGGACTGGATGATCCTGCTGGATCCTTCCAGCTCAGGATATTCCACGATTCTCTGCCTGAGTCATCCAAACACTGCCTGCACAGGGAATATCAGGACCCAGGCACCCCCATGCCCCCCTGCAGCTGGGCTGCTGCACCTCTGCTGATCAGACATCAGGAATCAAACACACAGCCTGGGGGAGAAGAAATTTTTGTCACCCCCATCCAACCCTGACAAAGGATCCCTTTCCCAAAGGATTCTCTTTCATGCCACGTCTCCCAGCCTTAGTCAGGTTTGCTCTCTCACCGCTGGGGGTTTCTTTTTGAAAACACATTTTCTGTCCAGAACCACATTTAGCCACGTGCTGGGGTCTGTATTCCCAAAAAAACCTGGCCTGAGGCCTGCTGAGAGCAAAGTGCTGCCATTCCAGGGGGTGTTTGGATCATCCCTAACCAGGAACCTACTGAAGTGCTCCACAGCACCACAGAATTTGGGTTGGAGGGGCTTTATAAGGTGTTTTTAAGCTTTAATTGAAAGGAGTGGGTGCCCACATGACCTCAGAGCTTCCACAGGTTGTGCCAAGGTGTCTCAAAAAGGAAGATGGATGGAAATGATCCTGTGCAGGGCCTGGACACCTCTGAGCACAAAGCACAGAAATTCCTGGATCCAGGAGCGTGCCCAGGGCAGCTCAAAGTGTCCTGTCCAGGAGCACATCCAGCAGGTGAGGGAGGGGAACATCCCCAGCACCCATCAGGCAGCACCTAAAATACTGCAGCTCCAGAACACAAAACCCACCCTGATAACACTGATAACACTGAGCTCAGCCCTCAGCCTGTGAGGAGAGGCTGCCCAGGGTGTTTGTGCAGCCCCATCCCTGCAGTTTTCCCAAGCTCGGGCTCCATTAAGATGTGCAAATGGAGTTTAACTCTGTTCTGACCCTGCTTTCCTCAGCAGGTCCTATGGGATGACCCCAGAGGGCCCTTCCAGCCAGGATTTTTTGGGATGAGGATGTGTCCAGGCCTGCCTGCTGTTTCCAGCAGGGGAATGCCAAGAGCTGGAAGTCTCTGCCAGCCCCTGGCAAGCAGCATTCCCAAGCCCAGACCCCAGCCCTGCACCCAGGGATTTTTATCCCTTTGTGCCACCAGACAGACCCAAAAAGATGCCACCAAGAGCACAGCGAGCATCATCCCACCCCTCTGCTCCATCTTTTCTCCATTTATCACTCCCTCCCTGAGAGCAGGGAGCCACAGCAGCTCCTTCCCCTGCCTCCCCAAGGCCCCGTGACCGCCTCCCCATCTCCCAGGAGCTGCGGGATCAAGGCTGGAACTGCCCTTACTTTTGTATTCCAGGTGGAAGCCGGCAGCCGAGACGCTGATGTCGGAATAGAAATGCAGATAGAGCTGGTTTGAAGTGCTGTTGAGCAGCGCAGGCACCGTGGTTCCTGGCAAAACAAGAGGTGCACAAAGCCAGTGGAGAGGATCTCTGCCGCGTCCTCGGAGAGCGGCGGCAGGAGAGGACAGAAAGTTCCTTTCAATCTAACGAGCTCCTCTTTTGATCAGGTTCTAATGAGGCCAGTTGAGAAATACCCAGGGCCTTTCTAGTGGCTGCTCCTGGATTTCAGCAGCCTGTGGAGCTTCGCCACCAGCAGAAGCGTCAGGGGATGGGAGACGGCGCGGGTGGAGCGCGGATCCAGGGAAATTCCGGATTCCTCCCTTCCCTGGAAGCTGCTGCAGCAGCAGGACAAGGCAGGTCCATCCCAGACCCTTCTCCTGCCAGGCTCAGAGCACTTGGGGCAGTTTGGGCCGTTGTTCTGCCAGTGATGCTGCATTTGAAAGGTTCTCAAAGCTCCTGGACCCTGGCTCCTCCCTGCCCTGCTAAAAGCCACAATTCCCCAGCATCCAAGGAAAACCACCGTTTGTTTTGTAGCCCTTCACCCATCCCAGGCAGGTCAGGTCACCCTGCCAGCTGTGGTGGCCTCACATCCCAGCAGAGCTGAGGGAATTCCCATTTCCAGGAATAAAACCCCACTGGTTTTGTGTTTAAGGCTCCCTCTCAACCTTTCCCGCAGGCAGATGGAGTTGAAATTCCCAATCCAGCAGAGCACATGATTCCCTTTAAATCTATTCCTAGTTTTTGATGTAGTTAAGTTTAATTTTGTGAGGTGAATAAGGTGAGGCAGGAACTGATGCCTTCACGTACCAGAGAAGCTCCCCAGCATGGTGGCTGTGTTGTCTCCTCCATCAAACACTTCCAGGGAATCCCAGTTCTGCTCCGTGACAAAACTGATCACCTGGATCTGCAGAGAGAAATGGAATTAAGAAAAGAATTAACAGCACGATTCACGAAATGATGGCAATAAATCAAATTAATAGCAATTAAAGGGTCACTAATTGATTTTACACACTCCGGGGGCTCAGCACAGGCAAAACTTGGAGATTTCTGCCTTTGGCCATTCCCATTGGGATTTTCCAGCTATTTTACCCCAAACTTCCAAACAGGAATGTTATTTGCTGCTGCTGCTCCAGAGCTCCTGGAACTGCCCAGCTCATTTACAGCTGCTGAGAATCCCAGCCTTTTCTACCCCCTATTTGGAGAAATCCCCAAAGACTTGGAGCCCTTTCAAAAGAGCAACCAGCAGCAACCCAGAGCTAAAATAAACCCCCAAGACCCCCTCACATTAAACAACAGGATTTTAAAAATCCAATCAAGTTCCTTGCTTGTTCCTCAGCTTTTATTTCAGGACATAAAATTTTCATTTTTCCTTTTCATTTGCAGTGATTCCTCCAGGAATCACTGGAGCTGCATTTTCAGATTTCACCTTTCCCTGCTATGCCCCATAAGGTTTGGAGGCCTTAGGAAGTTGCTTGACTCCATTAGTTGGAACATCAACACAAATCCTCGGATGAGAAACATCCAGAGAGCTGAGAAATCTGCATTTATACCAAAAAGCAGAGCTGAGAAATCTGCATTTATACCGGAAAGCAGCTCGTGCTTGACTGAGGATCTCCATGGAATTGCACAGCTTTGTTTGCCAGGATTACCATTAACGGGGATTTTGCCTAAATCCTAAATGCTGGCGGCTCAAAGCCTTTAGTGTTCCATGAAAAACCCAAGTTTGGTGAATGGGGTGAGAGTGAGGCAGAAAATCTGAGCAAAAACCAGCGGTTTTGGGGAAAATCCAGAGTTAATCTGTAAGGTCTGGATGAGATTTGCCAACACTGAGTATCTCAAACTAAACTGGCAGGCAAAAAAAAACCAAAAACCCAAAAGGAACCCTAAAGATAAATCAGGAGCATCAATGAGTTGTACAGCTTGACTCCAAACAAGGAAAGTGCTGGAAAATTGGGAAAAATGAGCAATGAGGAGAGTTCACTGCCCTCCAACTTCGATTACACACGTGTGAACCCCCTCCTTTTTCCCCCAAATCTCATTCCCTGATTTCCTCATCCACCCCAATTCCCCACTTTGATGTTCTGCCTTGCCGAACATCAAATCAAAACCCCTCATTTGAAAATCAAACAATAATAATTTAAAAAAAAAATCAATCTTCCCCACTTCAGCCATTTAAACCTATTTCCTCCTTGATTTACTCCGGGTAATAAAACCGGCTGTAAAGTTCCTCCCAAGTATTTTTTTAGCAGAAAGTGAGCGGAGTTCATCCAGCAGGAATCACAGTGACCCCCACGGAGCCATCACTGCTCCCACTGACCCTTTTTTTTCCCTTTTTTCCTGCCTCATTACACCCCTATTGTGATTTACATTATTGGAAGTGGAGTGAGAATGAGCGTTTTGTTTGCTCTTACACAGCCTAAATTATTTATTCTCCTCTCTCCCCCCCCCTCCTCCAGCTTAACGGAATAAACATTTTTAAGGTCCTAATTCTAGTCTGACATGTGGATTCACAAGGGATCTGCATCTATTTACTGCCACGTGTATAAATTAATTCACTCAGGAAGGTTTGCTCCGGGAATGAATAATTCATGGCAGAAGTGCCAGCTCCTACCCTGATTACATAAAAATCCTGCTCCTGAGTGCTGCTACCAAGAAAGCTTCAATTTCACCTCCTCCCCTGATATACAGTTGTTTAACCTTTAATTGTTGTGCAAAAAGGGGGTAAAGTGAGGCTGGAATTAGGATCTAATAACTGAGAACCCAAAGGAAGTGGAGCCAGGATGGATCTCAGCACTGCTGGCAGCCCCAAAAACATGGGATCAAAGAATTTTCAAGGGTTGGGGTGGACTTATCATCTTGTCATCTTATCATCAACTTGTCCCAAAACCTCTGCCATGGGCAGGGACACCTCCTACTATGCCAGGCTGCCTCAAGCCCTGTCAAACCAGGCCTTGGACATTTCCAGATGTGGAGCATCCACAGCCTCCCTGGACAACCATAACACAAAAACTTCTTCCTAATCTTTAACCCAAATTCCCCCTCTTTTGCGCCACAGTAAGGGTCACACTGAGGGACCGGGGTCCTGCTCTTCCCCAAAGGGAAACATGATGTCCCTGCCAATGTTCCTGGAGCTGTGGCAGCCTCGGGGCTGTGCCCATTCCCTGGGGAGCCTGGGCACTGCCAGCATCCTCTGGAGGAAGAACCCGTCCCTGATCTCCAACCTGACACAGCTCCAGCCCTTCCCTGGTCACAGACATCACCAGTGAGCCCCCCTGCCTACTTCTGGCAGTAAATCAATGCCCGATTGCAGAGAATTCCACAGCAATCCATCCCTGTCCTAGGAGGAGCAGAGACTTCCCAACACGTGGCTTCTCCGAGAGCAGCAGAGCCTGAGTGTCCTCCTGGCTGTACCTGAATCCCTGCTCCCTCGGGCACTGTGATCTTCCACACGCAGTTGAGGCTGTTCAGGTAGGGCTCAGGGAAGCCCGGGGACAGGATGGTTCCTTTCCTCTCTGTCAGATTCCCCCCACAGGGCACTGCAATGAGGAAAGCAGAAGGAATTGGCTTTGTGCTAAAAACATCATTAAAATGACAAGAAATCACAAAGTGGTCGTGATTTAAGGATGAGATTTGTAGGAATAATTCTCTTCTCAGTAACTTTTCTTGTGCAACTTTCAGCACATTCCTTGGGTGTGGGGAACATGTGAGGCTGATCTTCAGGAGCTGCTCTCCTTTAGAGGAGGTGAAAGCAGCTTTCAGCCACCTCTCATTCATTCGAGATGCTGTCCCAGACCTCACAAGATTATTGGATCACAATGTCAATTCCCTGGAATTCGGGGTTAAACCGTTCTTACTCAGAGCCAGGCTGGGCTTTGTATTGTATCAGACAACTATGGAATAGTTGGGGTGGGAAGGGACCTTACAGATCACCAAATCCCTTCTACCCAGACACCTTCCACTATCCCAGGTTATTCCAATCCCTGTCCAACCTGGCCTTGGACACTCCCAGGGATGGGGCAACCACAGCTTCCCTGGCCAGAACCGCAGGAAGCTTTAAAGAACTTTATTTTACATTTCACCAGCGCTTCGTTTTGCTGTTTGATTTCCCCCACAAGAACCACCACCGGCACCCAACCCCTGAACGAAACCGAACCGCGCTCCGAACCGCCCCCGCTGATTTTCCCAGCGCCGCCCTCCCCGTTCCCACCTCCCCCGGTGCCCACCTACCCACGCAGGTGGGGACGGAGGAGTTCCACTGTGCCAGGGCCCCGGGCATGGCCAGGCACTGGATGGCCGGGGAGCCGCGCAGGCCGTAGCCGGGGCTGCACTCGAAGCGCACCACGGCGCCCACGGCGAAGTCGCTGCCCAGGCGCCGCCCGTGCCGCGGCTCCGGCACCGAGCTGCACTGCGTGGAGCTGGTGCGGGGCACGGCTGCCGGCGAGCGGGCCAAGGGAGACACAACAGAGTTAGTTCTGGCAGTGGCAGCTGGTGGGTACAGAGCCGGCCGGTTTCTACAGCCATCCCGAAGGATCCAAGCCCCAAGGAGGGGATGAGTGGAAACTCGGGTTGCGCCTAAACCCCCGAGTATCTAAACCCCGAGGAGTTGCTGAATGCCAACTTGGCCACTGATGACTTTATACCTAAATCCTGAAGTATTTAAACCCTAAGGAGGTGTTGAATGCAAACCTGACCATTGACTGATTGCACCTAAAATCTTAAAAAGTATCAGGGCTGAATCCAAAGGTGACATCTGACTGATTGTACCTAAATTCCAAAGTACCTAAACCCCAAAGAGGGGATGAATAGAAACCTCGTCACTGACTGATTGTAGCTAAATCTCAAAGTATCTAAACCCCAACGAGGGGATGAATAGAAACCTCGTCACTGACTGATTGTAGCTAAATCTCAAAGTATCTAAACCCCAACGAGGGGATGAATAGAAACCTCGTCACTGACTGATTGTACCTAAATCTCAAAGTATCTAAACCCCAAAGAGAGGATGAATGCAAACTTGGCCACTGATTGCACCTAAAATCCTAAAGTATCAGGGCTAAATCCAAACATTACAACTGACTGATTGTACCTAAATCCCGAAATATTTAAACCCCAAGGAGATGCTGAATGTAAACTTGGCCACCAACTGATTGTACCTAAATCCTGAAGTATTTAAATCCCAAATAGAGGCTGAATCCAAACGTGACTTTTGACTGATTGGACCTAAAACCCTAAAATATTGGAGCTGAATCCAAACATGACCATTACCTGATCGCTCCTGAACCCCAAAGCATCTAAATCCCAGTGTGGGGCTGAATCCAAGCATAACCATTGATGATTCCTAAACCCCAGAGAGGAGCTGAATCCAAACATGATCAATGACTGATTATATCTAAACCCCAAAGATTGGCTTAATCCAAGCATGACCACTGACTGATTGGACCTAAATCCCAGAAACTGGTCTAATCCAATCACAACCATTGGCTGATTATACCTAAATCCTAAAGATTGGCTTCATTCAGGCATGACCACTGAGTGATTACTCCTAAACCCCAAAGTATGGGGGTTATCTTAATCCTAAAGAATGCCTGAACCCAAGCAGGACCAGTGACTGATCATTCCTAAATCCCAAAGCCCCTAAACCCCAGAGACAGGCTGAATCCAAGCACAACCACTGAGAAGAGAAAGAACATTTCCCTCCCAGTTCTGCCAGCTCAATTGATCCGAGTTCAAGTGGATCCATGCCAGACTGAGTGGAGGTGGCACTTGGTGACACGGCTGAGTGGGCACAGGGGCACTTGGATGGAAGCCGGGCTTGAAGGTCTTGGAGTTTTTTTCCAACTTTAACAATTTAATGATTCTATACCTGAAATAAAAGCAGTTGGGACATCTAGAATCCCCCCTGCTGCCTACCCCCAGAGAACTTTCCCCATATCAAAAGGTTGTTTCTATTTGGGGAAACCAAAGGATTTGGCAGTGGCTTCCCAAAAAGTTGTTTTGTCACCCAGTGCAGGACCCTCCATGGGGAACTCTTTGGGTTCTTCAGCTCCCTGGGTCTCATGGCCATGAAGAGCAGCAATTGGAAAAAATCTTCTTGGGAAAAGAGAGAAGGGGGGGATTTAAATTGTAATGGTGCTGAAATTGTTGATATTCCTGTTGAGAACTGGGAATTGCAGTCAAAGACAGGAATGAGTCTGGCAGATAAGTGAGGAGAAAAACTCATGAAAAAAACCAGGTCTATTGCCGAGGAAGAATTCAATTAATATTTTCCTCTGAGTTGCTGTAAGTTTATGAGTGTTTAGCTAATTAGAATCTGGCCAGGCAGATCCAAATCAGGGCTGGCTCCCCCTTTTCCTCTTGCTTCCCATGCAGCTCTTGCAGGAGGGAGGAGGAAACCTTCCCCAGTCTCATCAAAACCTTTGCTCTGCTGAGCTCTTTGAAGATTACAGTCACAACCACGGCTGTTTCACACTCATTAGGCAGGAATTCAAGAGAACAGATCTCTAACTACTCCAAGATCCAAACCGTGCTTTGCTTCAGCCCTGGAGAAGGCTCAGGTCATGCCAGTGTCTGTCCCCTCTTTGCAGCAAAAGCCTGGATGTTCCCACAGATAACTCCAGGGAGCACGTGGGTGAGAAATCCCTTCTGTTTTCCCACTGTTCCGTGCATCATTTGCTGTTTACTCCCATAAAATCCCTGAGTTGTTCTCACCCAGTACAGCATAAAGCTGTTACTGAAAGGATCAAGGGGCAGGAGTGTGACAGCCCCGAGCCTGTGACACGCACAGAGGGAGGATTTCCGAGCTGCCAGACAGGATTTCAGCTGCTTACACCCAGCAAAGTGCTAAAAATGCCACTGGGAAGAATTGCTGCGGGATAAATCTCCAAATTCCCTGTGTGACTCCGGGCACCACACTGGGATGGGGCTGATGCTAATCCTGGGATGGGCAGGGTTCAGGCTGAGTGGGAATGAAAGGGCAGAATACGAAGCACCCACAGCAGCCAGACAGCCCTGCCAGAGCTCTGCTCCCTAAGGAATCCTAATGCCCTGTGATATTCCCTGCTCAGAACCCCCAGACACCAAAACCAGCTCAGAACATCCCTGGGGAGCGACCCGAGGACACTTCCAGAACACACCTGAACTCACCTTGGTAGACAAAATGAAAGCCTTTGGCTGTGGATTGACCCTTGGAGCTGAATTTGATGAGGATCTGGTTGGTGGTGGCCAACGGCAAAGATTCCCCTGGATGGGGAGGAGGGAAAAAAGGAGAAGTGAAGGAATGAGCACTCACGGGACACAGGGAGTTGGGTGCCAGCTGTGACAAAGCCACTTTCCCCAGCAGGGACAGGGACAGGGGATGGCAGCTCCCTACCTGAGTGAGAGCCCGAGAGGGAGCTGAGCAGCCGGGAGTGCTGCGTGGGGCCATCGTGCACCTCCACCACATCATTGAGCGCCGTCTGGAAAAAGGCAAACTGCCCGAAGAGCACTGCGGGACAGGGACAGGGACAGGGCTGGGACCGGCCACTGCTGTCCCCAGTGCCACCACACTACTGTCCCCAGTGTCACCACACTGCTGTCACCATTGTCACCGCACTGTTGTCCCCATTGTCACCCCACTGCTGTGCACAGCATCATCACACTGCTGTCCCCACCATCATCACACTGCTGTCCCCATTGTCACCACACTGCTGTCCCCATTGGCACCACACTGCTGTGCACGGCATCATCACACTGCTCTCCCCAGTGTCACCACACTGCTGTCACCATTGTCACCGCACTGTTGTCACCATTGTCAACCCACTGCTGTGCACAGCATCATCACACTGCTGTCCCCACCATCATCACACTGCTGTCCCCATTGTCACCACACTGCTGTCCCCATTGTCACCACACTGCTGTCACCATTGGCACCACACTGCTGTGCACGGCATCATCACACTGCTCTCCCCAGTGTCACCACACTGCTGTCACCATTGTCACCACACTGCTGTCACCATTGTCACACTGCTGTGCACGGCATCATCACACTGCTCTCCCCAGTGTCACCACACTGCTGTCACCATTGTCACCACACTGCTGTCCCCAGTGTCACCACACTGCTGTCCCCAGTCACACCATCATCACACGACTGTCCCCATGGTCATCACACAGTCATTCTGACTGCTGTCCCCACTCCATCCCAGTGCTGTCCCCTGTTATCATCGCTCTCATCCCACTGGTGTCCCGTTATCCTCACTCTCATCCCACTGCTGTCCCCACTGTCACCCTCACTGTCATCCCAGTGCTGTCCCCACTGCCATCCCACTGCTGTCCCTACCACCACCCTGCACAGCCATGGAACCAAGGCCTTTCCATGGAATCACAGAATCCCCTGAGCTGAAACTGACCCCAAGGACCATCAAGTCCAACCTCCGGCCCTGCACTGGACCTCCCCAGGATTCCCAGCATTCCAAACTGGGATCTATTTTCCCAGCACAACCTCTGTGCCGTGTTTCAGCTGCCTTTATTCCAGGCAGGGACAAGGCCTGAGTGACAGCCTGGAAAAATGGGAGCCCTTTATTTATCCCCAGATTACAGAAGTAGCACCAGCCTCCCCCAGGTTTATTGCCATGACATTTTCCCAGTGATTCCCAGCCCACTGGGAATTTTCTGTGACTCATCCCCTTTCCCTACCTACGGAATACGAGGTGCAGAATTCCACCGAGTGACAATAATTATTGATTAGCTGTTGGGTTGAGCTCTGGACAAAACCTGGACAAATCCAGAACTTTCTCTGACTCCAGCACAAACAGGACCCAACAGCACCACTTGCTACTCTCCTATCTGCCTTAGATCCAGTTTTGGATGCACTTATAATAAATTCTCATAAAAAACCCTGAAATAGGAATTGCAAGAAGAGAATCCCATAAAAATTCCAAGCATGGTACCATAGTCCTTGGGCACGACGATGGAGTACAGGCACACCTGGCCACTGGTGTAGTTTTGGGGATAATTTGGGGACAGGACGACTCCATCCGAGCCTGTGTACTGCCCTCCACAGGGAGCTGCAAGGAAAAGGATCATGGAGCATCCCTGGAGCCTGGAAACGCTCCCAGCCACTATTCCCTGCTCCAGGTGCTGCTCCCTGAAAGTTCTCATTGGAAAAATCAGATTTATCCCACCCCGAGTTCACGCTGGCACCACGTGGAATTATCAAACCACACCATTAATGTGAGATTTGCACTGTTCCCTTCCTTACAGCTCAGGATGAGCCCTTTTTCCACCTTTCCTCAGTTTTCCCTGCCAAAGCCTTCCCAAATTAGGGATTTCATTCCTTTCCCCCACCACCTGCCTCTTGATTCCCTTCTCAGCTCCAGTCTGACTGCAAACCACGACGTTAGAAAAGAGAACAAAATAATCACAGAGAAACCCTAAGAAAAAACCCTTTGTTTTGTCACTGAGCTTTGTTCCTGCTCAGGAACGCCCAAGACTGAGGGTTTGGATTAGCAAGGATCAGCTTTAGCCAGGGTTTAAGGGGATTCCTGGCTCCTGCCCTATGCCAGGCACTGGGGATGTGTCAGGCACTGGCTCAGCCGTGTCCAATTTCCCATCTGCCTCCAGAGAAAGCCCAAGAAAACTCCCAGAAATCAGCTCTTCCTGTTAGAAGAAGAGCTGTTAAACCCCCGAAAAAAACGATGAAAGATAATTTCTGGCAAAATCCCTTAAAAAATGATGGAACACTGAGAAAACCCCTCCAAATTAACACCCGGTTTTCCATGGGTGACACGCTGAGGGCAGATCCTTCCCCCCTGCCCTTTCCCATGGGATTTACCTGTACAGGTGGGGCGAGGCTTGTTCCAGGTGGGCTTCCCATCCCCTCCCATGACACAGGTGAGGGTGGGGCCCCCCTCGATGTCGTAGCCCCCGTCACAGTAGAAGGTGATGGTGGAGCCCAGCTTCAGGTCCGTGCCCACCCTGGTGCCGTTCTTGATGGACCCCGGGTCAAAGCAGGACTCCCGGGGGTTCTCTGCAAGGAAAGAATTCCCAGGATTTTTATTCCTCTGGCACAGCCCCTCTGCTGTTTCAATCAGTGAAATTGGGAGGTTTCCTAAGGCCTCTTTCATCTGGGAATTTGTGGGATTTGCACAAGGACCAGCACCATGTGCAGGGCCTGGATTTTTGATTTGGTTTGGATTCTGGCTGCTCCAGACCCTCCTGTGGTGCTCAGCACAGGAGCACTGGGAGAAGGGAGGCTCCAGCTCCCACACAGGCACCCAAAATCCAAGCAGTAAGGCAAAACTTTGATTTTACACAATCCCAGGATTGCTGAGGCTGGAAAATTCCTTCAGGATCATCGAGCCCAAGCTGGGACCTGTCCCCACTTTTTCACCAGCCCAGAGCACTGAGTGCCACAAGGACAAATCATACTTGAGATGGGGAGGCCCTGGCACAGAGAAATCATGGATTGCCCATCCCTGGAAGTGTCCAAGGCCAGGCTGGATGGAACTTGGAGCAACATGGGATACTGGAAGGTGTCCCTGCCTATGGAGCTGGATGGGTTTTAAGGTCCTTTCCAACCCAAACCAATCAGATTCTTTTATTTATTCCTTGTGCCATGTCCTTGGATACCTCCAAGGGTGGGGATTCCACTCCTTCCAAGCCTGAGCACCCTTTCCATACAGAAATTCCTGCTTATGTCCAACCTGAGCCTCCTCTGGCACAACTTGAGGCTGTTCCCTTTATCCTGTCCCTGTTCTCTGAGAGTAGAGACCAACCCCCACCTTGCTCTACCCTTCTGGCAGCTAGAGAATGAAAAATTCTCTGCCCTGCAGAGTTTAAAATCCCATTTCCACATAAAAATTCCAGGGAACACTACAGAGCTGTCAGGACTTAGATATTTCTTTCCTTCTTCTTTTTCTTCTTCTAACAGCTGGGGTTTTTTTTTTTTTGGTTTGTTGTGGTTTTTTTCTTTCTCTTGTTTTTTTCCTGCCTGCAATATAATTAGAGGCTTTGATTAATCCTGCTCTTTTGTCATTTGGAAATTGCTCATTAAAGACGAGGGCTTTTCTGAGAGCAGTGGCTCAGGGAACAATTCAAGTGTGCTTAAGCATTAAATCAGGGGCTCTCGGATTTTGGGGAAGGTGTGGAAGGAGGAACAGGAAACTGTAAAGCCCACAGGTCTTGGTTCCTTTTTTTCTGCATGAAAACTCAGATGAACCCATGGTTTCCTGTCCACAGCAGCTGCACCAGGTGATCCAGGTGAATGGGGCACAAAAGGATGGGATTTTTTTTTTCCCCAGAGCACCAATTCCCAGTTTTGGGAGCCACAGACTGGTCAGCCCCCAGTACCCATCACACATTTGTAATCCCAACCTTTAAATCCTGAAACCCTGGCTTCTCCTGGGCTCAGTGAGGCCTTGATGCACAAATTTTGGACACTCTGAGCACCACCTTTCCTGTTCCCCTCCATTCCTCTTCACCTCCCTCTCCTCACCCTCTGCTTTGCGTGTGGCAAAACACCAGAATTCCTCCTGGAAGGAGTTTTTCACAGCATCTAGAGTCTCTCCCACTTGTTCCAAGGAGGTGGAACAATCTGGGAATGAGCACAGGTACCTGCTGTGCCCTCACCTGTGTACTCGATGACGAAGCCGGCGTTGCTGACGGAGGCGTCGCTCCGGAACGCCAGGAAAAGGCTGTTGCTGCTGCTCTCGATCCTCTCCGGGAGCTGGGAGCCGTAAAAACTCCCAATCAGGGGGCTCAGCGAGTCTGGCCCATCGTAGATGTGCAGGAAATCATAGCCAGGCTCCAGGCTGAAGCTGCAAAAGCAAAGGAAGAGAGTGTAGTAGTGCCACACATCCCTGGAGAGCTTCAGGTTGAGGCGCTGGGATGTGGAACCCCAGGGCAGGGATTCCACAATTCCAAAGTTCTGCCAAGTGGGACATTCCTGCCAGCTGCTCCTGCTCCAGAATCCTGCCAGGCAAAGGACATTCCTGCTTCCAGCCCACGTGTGAGGAATCCAGGAGCGGGAATAGAGTCAGGAGACAAAGTCTGAGCCAGAGTTGCTGCAGGGATTATTCCCAGGCTGTACCAGACCACATCCTGTGTATTCCAGGGGATCTCCTCACCAAAAAAGTCTGGGAACGTATTATCCCAGGGCATGGGATAGTTCCATCAGCTTTGGGTTTCCAGAGGGAAGGACACCCCACCAAGATCATCCCTCCCTGCTCCGTGTCCCCAGGGCCACGAAACCCTTGGTTACTCACATGTTGAACACCAGTGCAATGACATAGTCAGGGGACACCGTCAGCTTCCAGTCACACTCCTTCCCTGGGGGATAGGGCTCTGGGTACTGCGGGGACAGGATCACCCCAGCCGGGCCCGTCAGGACCCCGCCACAGGGAGCTGCAGGAAAACCAGCCAAGGGTGAGCCTTTGGAGCAGAGGCACTCCCAAAGCAGCAAATGGGAAGCAGGAATGGAAAAAAAGAGGGAGATGGGATAGAAAGAGGGGCTTAAGATAGCACAGAACCCTAGGATGTTTTAGTGGGAAGCGACCCTGAGGCTGTGACACAAAGTTGTGGAGGCTCTGGTGAGGGCTCTGTCATTCCACAGGGGACAATGCCACAAACAGAGCTCTGGATGCCACCACAGCCTTCCTAAAATCCATAAGGAAGAGAGAGGGGGACATCTTCCACTTTCCTGCTGCATTTATGGAACCCCCTGTCAAGGCCTGTTCGCTTGGAACGAGGTGAAAACACGTCTGGGCCTAAATGGCTTGGTTGTGTTTACTCCAATTCCCAGCACATTAAATGCCAAGCTGATTGAAAAATCAATTATTACTTTTTTTTTAAAGGCTCAAAGTGCCTGCTCGTGTTTCCCACTGTGGCAAAACATGACTGATATTTTTCCTGTCAGTTTTTTCTGCAGGCTCTCTGTGAGGGCTGACGCTCCGAGATCCCTCAGATCAACCCTCCCACATTTGGGATGGGGTGAGAGGAACTCTGACAGCAGCTACAGAGTGGGAAATGAGCTGGGATGGGACAAAAATGATAAATATAAATCTTGGAAGATCTTAGAAATCTTTCTACGAAGGAGCGACCATGTAGGGATTGCCCTGTGTGCTTTGATAAGAAAAATATCAGGAAAAACCCAGTGGGGCTGGTCTAGAAATATCCGAATAGAGATTAGAGACCCTTCTCCAAAGCTTTAAAGCAGCTTCTTCAACCAAGCTCATACTCAAGGCATGGAGAACTTTCATCACTCTGGGACACACCAGGAAATCACAGCACGGACATGGAAAATTTGGCTGAAAGTCCTCCAAAAATGCCTTGGAAGAACCCACCAGCATCTCTTCTGTGCTCATTCACCCTAATTTTAACCCCAAGGGTGGCTTTCCCCTCCTAGACTGTAACATCAGGGGAAAATCCCAGAGAAACTGAAATCTAAGGACTCATTTTTGAAAAGCCTGAGGGAGACAAATGTTCAACACCCTCGGATTCCTTTGAAAATCCCACCCAGAGTCTCCAAAGGATTTGAAGCAGGAGCTGGACCCAGCCAGCATTGCCTGGGATTGGGAGGGATGCAGACTTCAAATGGCCCAAACCTCACGGGGTTCTCCCAGCCTGGATTGTTTGGCAGTGGTGCAACAAAGAAGGGAAAACACATTTGAAATGCTAAATACCCCAAATCAGCCCTAAATTTAACACTGAGTTTTCCCAGTTTAGCTCCAACCAGTCTGCTTCTCCCCCCTTTGCTGATATTTCACTGAGTATTCCTCCAAATACTTTGTAATTTTAAATGTCCTTGTCGTATTAAAACTGGCTGGAAAATAAACACAATTTGAAATATTAGAAAATTAGCATTTTTTCATCACCGCTCTGGACATCTGAAGGATTTTTCTTTTAAAATATTTCTTAATTTTTTAAGGTGCGTGGGGTGAAATTTTACAATAGGGTAGCCTCCTCTGCTGGGGTTTTTTTTTCTCAGAGCATGGATCTGTATCCATGGGTTTAGAACACAGATCTGTATCCATGAATTCAGGACAGGGATCTGTGTCCCTGTGCCCAGATCATGGATCTGTGTCCATGGATTCAGGACAGGGAACTGTGTTCATGTGCTCAGAGCATGGATCTGTATCCATGGGTTTAGAACACAGATCTGTATCCATGAATTCAGCACAGGGATCTGTGTCTGTGTGCCCAGATCATGGATCTGTGTCCATGGATCCAGGACAGGGATCTGTGTCCATGGATCCAGGACACAGATGTGTGTCCCTGTGCCCAGATCCCAGTCCTGTGTCCCTGTGCCCAGGACACAGATGTGTGTCCCTGTGCCCAGATCATGGATCTGTGTCCCTGTGCCCAGATCCCAGTCCTGTGTCTGTGTGCCCAGATCCCAGCTCTGTGTCCCTGTGCCCAGATTCCAGCCATGCCCGTGTGCCCAGACCCCAGCCCTGTGTCCCTGTGCCCTGATCATGGATCTGTGTCCGTGTGCCCAGACCCCAGCCCTGTGTCCCTGTGCCCAGATCATGGATCTGCGTCCCTGTGCCCAGATCCCAGCCCTGTGTCCCTGTGCCCAGATCATGGATCTGTGTCCCTGTGCCCAGATCCCAGCCCCGTGTCCCTGTGCCCAGATCATGGATCTGTGTCCGTGTGCCCAGATCCCAGCCCTGTGCCCATACCTGTGCAGGTGGGAGGGTCTGGCTGCCAGAAGAACCTGTTCTCGATCTGCACGCAGGTGATCTGGGCCTCCCCTTGCAGGGCGTAGCCGGGGTTGCACTGGAAGGTGATGGAGTCCCCGGCCTCCTTGCTGTCCCCGCTCCGGCTCCCGTTCTGGGGGATTCCTGGGTCGTTGCAGGAAGTGGCCGTGGAAACTGAAGGGAATTAAAAGCACATCTTGAATATTGAGTCAAGATAATAGCAGCAGCACCGGCTGTCCTGGGGCTCTGTCCTTACCCAGATGTCCAGGCCATGCCTTGTTCCCCATCCCTCCTCCCTCAGCATCCCATAAAAGTCCCCCCCAACACAAAAGGTGCCTTTCCCTTTGCTCTGAGCATCTGCCACTCCAGCTGGGAAAGGCTCTGGGGATCAGCAAGTTCAAGAGCAGTACCCAGGGAGCAGCTTTGATGTAGAAATGTGCACACGGCTGTTTACTCCATCAGGCCAGACACCCACTGATCTTCCACGGCGTTTTTGGAGAGTTCTGTGCCAGGCACACGCTGCAAAATCAACTCAGCCACCAGCACTTCACACTTTCCCCTGAGTGGCAGAGAAATTTAGCCTCAAGATCTGTGAAGCATCAAGCCTGACCTTTCAGAAATGTGTTTGTTTCCCTTCCAGACTTGTTGCTGCCTCTCTTTGAGGTCTGAGATGTCCCCTGAGCTGGGGACAGGCAAGGCTTCGCTGCGGCTTCAGCTCAAGGTCTGCCAACACCACACGGATTTACCAGCAGGGAAAATCCTGGAGTAATAGGAGTTTTGTGAGCTTATCCACCTCATTAAAGCTCCCAAGATCCCAAAGTGGACAGGACTGAGCTCAGGTCTGGCTGCTTAGTCACACCTGCTGAACAAAGGCTTTGAGCAGGAGCAGTCAATAAAGCCCAGCTCCAGATCAGGAGCTTATTTCCTGCTAAGTTGATGAGAGTCTGTTACACCCAGGCAGTTTAGAGAAAAAGCTGCTCTTGAAAGAGCCAGAGGAAATCCCTCTCTTTCTGTGCAGCTGGAGATAAGGAAGTTAACAGCCCAGGCTGGTCCTTCCCGGCAGGACAAGACACAAATCTGGCAAAAAACCCCAGGATGGCACCGCTGTGCTGGGTGACACAAAGCTCTGCCTCTGTCTGGGTCATTCCAAAGGTCTGAAATCCAGCAGAAATTCTCCCCAAAATGCTGGCTTGCTCCCCCAGCCAAGCAAGGCACCCTGGACAGAAAGTTACAGAAAGAAACCCCCAAACTTGGGAAGATTTTTCCATATGTCTCAGTCCAGGGAAAGTCATCTCATCACTCAGCCAACCACTCTCTGCTTATTATCACTCCAAAACAACTGCACAAACCTGGAACCCTCTGTAAATATTGGAATATATCATCCTAAATAATTGAAACAAATGTGTTTGCAGGGCTGAGGCTCAGGTGAGAGCAGCTGCAGCCCATGGATATTTATGTGCTCTGCATCCCAATTTGGGAGGGTTTAAACAGATTTGGCTTTCAGGACACACTACCCAGCCTATCCCAGGACACCTGGGGAAAGCTGCCAAGGTGAATCTGAGGGGCCTAGAGGGGAAAATTGCTGGAATTCTGTGTCTTGCTGCCAGGTTCCTCACTCTGAGGGCAGACAGGGCACAGAATTCACTGCCAGGACAAAATATTTAAGATTTTTCCCCTATTTTCAGAGTCTACACCCAAAAAGAGCTGGGAGACACTGAAGTAATGGAATTTGTGTATTTGTCAAGTCGATGTTTTTAAAGCAAGTTTTGATTTCTCAATCAAACCCAGCCACTAAACAAACAGATCCTTCAAAGGGAGCAAAGAGAAGAGAGAAGTGGCTTGTGAAGGCCACGGGTCAGGAAGCAATGAGAAGAATTACTTTCACAATCCTAATTTCAAACCTCTAACTGCTCAGCAAATGATTCTCACAGGATGGAGCTTAGGGAACAAAAACCGTGCTAATCTAAAGCTGTAAAATAATGATTTCCTGCAGACTGTTGTTTGTGCTGCCCAGGAAATGAGGGGTTCCCAGCCCCCAGGACGTGAAGTTCATTTTTTACAGGATCAAGCTCATTTCAGTGGCTGTAGCCCATGAATGCTGTGTTTTAGTTTCATAAATATCAACCTGCTTTGGCTTTTGGGAATTTTTATCTTCGCAGCAACACTGCAAGTAATATTTGTAATAAATCACGTAGTGAATGGATGGAATTAAGTGGTAAATAAGTAATTAGTGACTGTTTATTTATTATGAAAGTGACTAAGTGTCCACTGCAGTGTCACATACTCATCCTGTGGATACACCTGGAATTTCTGCCCAGCAAAGCAGAAATCCAAAAAGCTTGGATTTTGGCTCTGGGTTTGGCTGGAATTTTGCTCTGTGTTTGTTGGATTTTCGCTCTGGGTTTGGTTGGATTTTCCCTCTGGGTTTGGTTGGATTTTCGCTCTGGTTTTGGCTGGATTTTCACTTTGGCTTTGGTTGGATTTTTACTCTGGGTTTGCTTGGATTTTGGCTCTGGATTTGGTTGGATTTTTGGTTCTGGGTTTGGGTGGATTTTCACTTTGGGTTTGGCTGGATTTTCATTCTGGGTTTTCTTGGGGTTTCCCTCTGGGTTTGGTGGGGTTTTTGAGGAATCCCTGCACATCCCACCTGAGAACTGGATGGCAAAGCCCTGCTTGCTGGTGAAGAAGTCGGTGTTGAACTGCAGGATGACGGAGTTGAAGGTGCTGTGGATGTCCCCAGGCAGCCCCGAGCCGCTCATCTCCTTCAGCAGGATCCCGTTCTCCACAGGCCCGTCCCAGATCCGCAGCACGTCGTGGAACTCCTCGGTGTGGAAAACCATGAAATGGAGCCTACGGGGCAGAAAACACCTGGAATTCAGACCTAGAATGTGGTTTGTGCCAAATTCAGGCAGCCAATTCTGGTGCTGGAGTGCCAGCACCCTCCAGGATTTTGATGTTATTTTAGGAAGGTTTCGATGTTGCAGGATGGGGTTTAGATCAGCAAGCAGAGGAACTTCAGCAGAGAATTGAGAGAAAATGAGGCAGCAGGAGGGAGAGCTCCAAAATCCAACACCAGGAAGGGAAGGGAAGGCAAACAGGAGTTAAGAAGGTGACAGAGCTGACCCTGAGGGGTTTATTTTGATGCTCTGAAGGCAGATTTCATTCCCTTCCTCTGGATTTCAGAGTTGGCTCTGCCCTGGAGAGAGGGCTCAAGGCCTTCAGCCAAGGCACTTCCACAGGGAATTCCTCAGGAAAAGCTGCAGGAGGCCTCATGGGGAGGGAATTCCCTCCAAGTCTGGGCCAGCAATGGACCCAAGGGCATGGGAGAGGCAGGAGGTCCCTCCATGCCCAGGTGAGGGCTGGTGGCACTCCAGGACAGGACAAACATGGTCCCAACATCTCATCCTGCTCCTCCTTAGGCTCAGCTCTGCTGTGCAAGGATGGGGAACAGATGGATCCAGGCTTTTCCAAGAGCTCTGGGATCTTCCCAGGCCAGAAGAACCATCCAAGAAGAGCCTGCCCTGGTTATGGTGACACCAGCTGGGGGAGTCACCAGCTGAAAGCTGCAGGTCTGAGTGGGAATGGACCCACAGGGATCATCCAATCCAACTCCAGGCCCTGCAGACTTCCCCAAATCCCACCCTGTCCTTGAGGGTGCTGTCCAAACCCTCCTGGAGCTCTGGCAGCCTTGGGAATGTGACAATTCCCTGGGGATGGGGCAGGAGCTGATCCCTTCCACTCCTGCACTCAAATCCCAACTGGAGAGGAGGAATTTCCCTGTCCCTGTTTGTCACTGCCCCATATTCCCTCTGGCACAACAAAATCAGGCCAACCATGGGCAACTCAACCCCAGTGTGAAAAGAAACCTAGAAACAGAAAAAATCTGTAAAAAAAAAAACCCATCAGGTGCTGTGCTGAAGTCCCTGCCAGCCCACAGAGGCAAACAGGGAAGCTTTAACTTGGCTGCTTTCCCATTTATCTGGGGCAAACATAAATAAATCAGGGAGAGCCATAAGGAAAAAAACGGGGGAGAAATAAAAAAAAAAAAAAAGTCCCACAGCAAAATCCTCAGCAACAAAATGATGCCCACAGAAGCTGGGAGAAACCAAAAGAGCTGAATCATAAATCTCTTGAGCAGAGACCTTGAGCAAAGAGAAATAAAGCCAGGCTTGAGGAAAATCAGGATGGATGGTACAGAGTTGTTCTCCACGGCTGCCTCGGCATGATTACGTTTGTTCCCAGCCTTAACTGGGCCCAGTGAGCCAGAAATGCTGGAAAAAACTCATCCCTGGAGACCTTGGGATTAGGGAGAGGTTGCCAGAGGTTGAGCTGGAGTGGGGGGACACCCTGGAACTGCCACCAGCAGCTCCAGGCCTGCCTAAACCACCCCCACTTATTTGAGAAAAAACAACTTTGGGCTGGGCCAGGGGGAGAAAACCTTGATGCAGGTGATCCATGGCTGTCCAGTGCCTGGGATCTGCTGGGATATCAGATCTGGACTTCTCTGGAGCAAATCCATCTATTCCACAGGCACATCTCAGCTTTTCCTGATGCGGGGGACCAGGCAGAACCTCTGGCTTCAGCAGACAGTGGAAGGGAAAGGAGTTTTATTCCCGAGGGGAAAGGAGTTTTATTCCTGCACTCTGATAATCCAAATTTCCCAATTACAAGCATGGAAATGCAGAAAAAAAAATAAAAAAAGGAAATTAGAAATGGGGGAGATTTATTGATAGAAATATAAGCATGAGAGAGGGGAAGTTCTGCCAGCCTAGCAAGGAGCAGAGATGCCCTGAGAGTGAGAACAACCCTCAAGGATCTGTTCCCAAAGCTCCCCACAACCTTCATGACCATCCTGAGGTGTTTTATGCTGACATTCCCCATCTCTGGCCATGCCAGCTTGGCTCTGCTGTGCAAGGCTGGGTCCTCCCTGGCACAGAGGTGCCACCAGAGCCACCACCTCCCACCCCAGCAACAGTTTGGGGGTTGCCCATTGCCTCCCTCTGGCCCAGACAGGCTTCCCCAGCTTGAAAGCTGCTCAGTATCCTGTCCTTGGAAAGTGGAATATCCCAAATTGCTGGAAGTGGTCACGTTCCCAAGGCTGCCAGAGCTTCAGGAGCCTTTGGGATGCACGGGGTGGGGTTTTGGGGTGTCTGGGCAGGGCCAGGAGCTGCCCTGGATGATCCTTGTGGGTCCCTTCCAGCTCTGGGTGTTTTCTCACTCCTCTTTTGAGATGCAACTCCGGGAAGTGGAACCTGTCAATACCCATGAAAGTGAGACGAATTAAACAACACCAGTGGATTTTTACAACGCTGGGATCAGGGATGGACCACGAGCCACCTCTGCCACATCTCTGTGCTCCCTTCTCTCAGCTGGACAAGGAATTTCCACCCATTTTCCAGCACACCCTCCTCCTTTTCCTCCTCATTCCTCCTCTCCCCCAGCTCTCCCAGCCCAACCAAGGCACTCCATGCCCCAAATTAATCCCCTCTGCAAGAGCAGTCCTTTCCCTTTCATGGCTCTAAAGTGCAGACTCATTTTTCTCCCTGTCTCGCCCCCCTGCCCTTCCCCTCGTGCTGTGAAGATACAGCTTCATTCCAAAAGCTCTGGTGATTAATTTTCATGTAAGTTATAAATGAGAGCTTTATACAATTGTATCATGCGTGAAGAGGATTATTTTTCCAGTGGATTACCATAAAAATGAAGTTGCTGGGGATGTGCTCTCCGCACTCCCCTGAGATCCTCTGTGCTGCCGGAGCTGGGAAATGAAAGGATCTTTGGGAAAAGCAGGGTCACCAGGTGTGTGGGGCTCTGATTCCTCCTGCAATCTTCTCCTTGCACTCCCAGCCCCTTCCAAGCTTTTGGGTGACCCCAAATCTGGGCTCACGTGGGTGCTTTTAGGGATTACAAGAGCAAAGTTGCTGAAGCAGCCTTTGGATGGGAGGAAAAAGGGGCCTCTCTACTCACTCTGTCCTATAAAATCCTTTTCCAGGAGAATAAAAATAGAGGAGATTTCAAGCGGAAGTTGCTTGTGCAGGAATTCAGCTGCCTTTTCTCCTCTGCTCACACCCAAACCCATCCATTATTGAGCCATTCCGAAGGGCAGCGCTAATGGAGGGAATTTCTGCATGAAATAAAAATGAGAACCAGCCCAAACCTGCCTCCAGCAGAAATCCACGGGCTAAAAGCAGCACGGAGCTCACCCTGAGGGACAGGCTCTGCTGCAGAGGGGATGGGTGCTGAGGCAGCAGGGAGGAGAAATTGGGATTGAGAGGGAAGGAACTCAGCATGGAACAGGCTTGGGATGGGGCAGGAATGGCTGACAAGCACTGGGAACTCTGATGGGAGATGATGATGATGATTATTCTTAGTACTATTGTTATATATTATTATACTTATATGCTATATGAGATAAATATATGTTATTATACTTATATACAATTATATTATATTATTCATATATTATAAATACAATTATTAATAAATGAATTAATTATAATTATTAATAACACAATTGTAATATAATTTGATAAATATTATATTTTATTTATTGTATAAATAATTTTTATTTCTATTTTACATATTTTTATGTATTTAATATGCACATTTATATATTNGATGATGATGATTATTCTTAGTACTATTGTTATATATTATTATACTTATATGCTATATGAGATAAATATATGTTATTATACTTATATACAATTATATTATATTATTCNTTAAATAAAAATAATTTTTTTTTTATTAGAGCTTTTAAGGCGCACTTCTCCCCCTCAAATCCCACCACTCAGTCAAAGCTTGGCTTGCCCAAATATTCCAATTTTCTGCGGGTTTTGGCCGCCTGGAATCTGTAGGAACAGCCAGGGCTGGGCAAACATCCCTGGGGTGGTGGGGCGGGGGTGAAGGATCAGGGAGCAGGAACTGCCTGGCTCCTGGGACATCCCTACCACACCCAGGGTTGTGTCCCCTGGGCATGGAACCAAACCAGTGATTCTCCCTGCTTGTCCCTCTCAGAGTGACAGGAGCGTCTCCCTCCTTGCTTTATTTAATTATTATGACCTGGAATAATCAGCTCCAGGTGGGAAAGGAGCCAAAGCACAGGAGCCTGGCCCAGCTCACCCGATGGTGCACCCAGGCTCTGCCTCGATGGTCCAGATGCAGTTGAGGTTGTGGTCATAGGGGGTTGGGTATCCTGGAGAAAGGATCCGTCCCGAGGCCTCTCCTCTGACTGTCCCTCCACACTCGGCTGCAACGAAAATATTGATGGGGTTAGGGAGAAGATTCGTGGCTTCCTGTGGCTCTTTCCTGGCAACAATCTCACCCTGCCACAGAGATTATTCCTGGCTTTTTCCAGGGACTCTAAAAGCTTACAAAGATGAAGAGAGTCGCTCAGTTCAGGTGAGTTATCAGAATTATTCTGCAGTTCTGTGTTCTGAACACCTGGCAAGTCCACCTTCCTGAATCCCCAGGGAGGAAAGGCCAGGATCCTGCTTCCCTGCTCCACACGTGGGGGTGAAGGAGCTCTGCTCCTCTGCTGGGATTCATCAGAAAATGAAGGATAAGAAGCCAAAGAGCTTGTAAATGTCGCTGTAAATGAACTGCAAAGAACATGAGGATTTGGAATAATTTCCATAACATATCCATTCAAATTCTGTAATTTTCATCTCTTTGAGTTTTCTTTCATTTCTTTTTAATTTCCACACGCTCAGACACGGCCTCATATCATGTAGAGCAAACAGGGTGAAGGTTAAGAAAAATGCACAAACGATAGAAATTTATCTTTTTACATCAAGAAATGAGGCTAAAATTCCAGCCAAGGAGTGGTCCTGCCTCCTGGGAGAGAGAACACGGATTGCCAGGGGCTGAGCACATCCCTGGGCGTGGAGATCTCCCAGGGGACTCAGTGTCCAACAACTTCCCCATGACCTGGGCACAGCAGGACAGGAATCAGGAATCAGCCCCACTCACTCAACACACAAAACCCCAAACCCGACCGTTCCAAGCGGGAAGAGCTGCAGGTGAAAGGGAGCTCGGGACTCAGCGAAGGGAATTGAAATGTCTGGGGACGGGATCAGATGTCAGGCAGGTGTCAAATAAAACTGTCACACGCCAGGACACACGTTGATGTCACTATCAGGAGGTGCCACTCACTTCAACACGTCCGGAGTGAAAGGACACAAGGAAAAGCACAAGGAAGCCAAAAAAAAACCCAAAAACAACCCTCGTCAAATGTGTGTTTAGAGCAGAGTATTTAATGTTAAAGCTGCTTCAAGTGCTCTCCATCTCACACAGGATCCTCACCACGTTAATTAGTATGGGTAATTAATAGAAGAGTTAATGTCAGTGGATCAGCAAAGCAGGGACAAGGATGGTCAGGGTGGGGAATCCACAAGGAAATAATTTCCTGGAGGTTTTGGAGGAGCAGGAGGTGTCTCCATCTCGAGATCCTCACCACAACTTAATTAGTGCAGATGCAATTAATATGAGAGAAATTAATTAATTAATAAATACGAGAACAATTAATGTCACATGGATGAACAAAGCAGGGACAAAAGGTGGTTCAGGGTGTGGGGTTGAGGGAAATCACTTCCTGGAAGTTTTGGCAGACGAGGAAGCGTCTCCAACTCAAGGACCCTTACCACACACAACTTAATTAGTGCAGGTGCAATTAGCAGCAGAGGTAATGCCAGTGGATGAGAAAAGCAGGGACAAAGGGTGGTCAGGGCATGGAAACCACAAAGAAATAATTTCCTGGAGGTTTTGGAGGAGCAGGAGGTGTCTCCCGCTTGAGATGCCTCACAGAGAATCCTCACCACAACTTAATTAGTGCAGATGGGGCTAATTAACAGCAGAGTTAATGTCAGCAGATCAGCAAAGCAGGGACAAAAAATGGCCATGGTGTGGGATCTGAGGAAATCCCAATCTGGAGAGTGTTGGAGGAGCAGGGGGTGTCTCCAGCTTGAGGACCCTCACCACAACTTCATTAGTGTGGATGCAATTAACAGCAGAGTTAATGTCAGTGGATCAGCAAAGCTGGGAGCAAGGGTGGTCAGGGTGTGGGGTCCAAGGAAAACTCTCCCTGGAGGAGGAGGAAGGAGGAGGAAGAAAGAGGAGGGAAGAGGAGGAGGAAGGAGGAGGAAGAGGGAGGAAGGAAGAGATGTCTCACCCACACAGGTCGGCAGGGGCTGGTCCCAGGCTCTCCTCTCCCCCGTCAGGCACACCAGCACCCTGGTGCCTCTCAGGGTGTACCCGGGGTCACAGCTGAAGGACACTGAGCTGCCAGCAAAGTGTCCCTCGTCGTGCACCTTGTACCCAAACTGGGGCACGCCGGGGTCCTCGCACTTGATCAGCTCAAAACCTGCAGCAGGGAGGGAGGGAGGCTGTTGGCTCTGGGGGTTTCACAGCCAGGAGGCTTTCACACCAAGGCAGGGCGGTGTTTTCTTCTTAAAATCGCTTGTTGGGAACCAAAAGGGGCGTGTTGGGAATTAGTGGGGTTTTAATTAGTGTTGGGGTTTTGATCTGGATTTCTGGATCGCTACAGCCTCAACAGGAAAGGTTTGAGCATATCTCAGGGAACAGGGACAGGAGGAGAGGGAATAGCCTCAGGCTGGGCCAGGTTGGACATCAGGAGGCATTTCCCCATGGAAAGGGTGCTCAGGCACTGGAACTGCCCAGGGAGGTTTGGAATGCCCACCCTGGAGGTGCCCAAGGAAGGGCTGGAGGTGGCACTCGGTGACAAGGTCACAGCTTGGACTAGACAGGCTCGGAGGGCTTTTACACCTTCAGCAATCTTGGGATTCTGTGCTCTCCCACCCTCCAACTCCACTTTGGGTACAAGACCACCACAGAAAGGACCCTTTGCTCATGCACCCCAAGAAAGTACAAAAATAAACCTCAACCTGTGGGATTCCCAGCACGCCTGGGATTGACACTCACTGGAGAACTGCAGCTCGAAGCCTTTGCTGGTGTTGGCAGTGTCGGTGATGAACTCCAGCCACATGGAGCTGGAGGTGCTGTTGATGCTGGTGCCCAGCAGCTCCGAGCGGCTGAAGGTGCCCAGCAGCCGGGCAGAGCTGTTGGTGCCATCATAGACCTGGGGGGAAGAAGAAATCCAGCCTGGAAAAGCCATTCCTGGGCTACAGCTGTGGCTGCCCCTGCATCCTTGGCAGTGCCCCAGGGCTTGGAGCACCCTGGGATAGTGGGAGGTGTCCCTTTGGACACCCTTAGGTGTCCCCAAGGTTCCCACCCAAACCGTTCCAGCATTTCTCTGCAGTTTCACTGAGCTCCTCAACAGGAAAACGCTGAGAAATTTATTCCAGAATGAGAATAAGGAGAGAAAATGAGCAGAGGTCCCTTCAGACGCCTCATACCCCCTCATCTCATTCCCATCTTGTCCCTGCTCTGCTCACAGCAACACCCTGGGGTGTCCTTTGGCTTTTTTTGGTGGAGCAGCTTCTTGGGAAGAGCCAGAAGCTCCTGATAAATGCCCTGATTTGGGGTCACCTGCACTCAGAGCAAGGAACTTGTTCCTGGCACTGAGCTGATCCAGGGTATTGGAGGGAAAAGGGATGGAAACAACCAACTCCACTCTGAATTCCAGCATCAGGCTGGAAAAGCAGCTCTAACCCTTCAGGATTTGTCCCACAGGTGATCCAGGAGTGATCCCTGGATCCATGAGTGCAAACAGCAACAAATCCTTTAGGCAATGTGGGTTGAAATCCAGGGATCTCAACTAAAAGCCTGACTTGATGAAACTCCCCAGTGTTGCCCACCCGAGGAGCAGAATTTACACCCTGGAGGATCTGCACCTTCCTCCTCACCCCGGCTTACTCTGCACACAGGGCTGCATCTCCTCAACTCTCCTTCCCAAGGAGCAGCTACTGAAAAAACCACTTTTTTCCTCTCCAGACTGACTCAGAGATGAGCCTTGTGATTTTAAAAAAAAAAAAAAGCACAAATGTAGGTTTTTTTCTTCCTTTTGTGATGACCAAGAGCAGCTCCTCACTAGTGGAGATCGATAGGAACTTTCCTCAGATGAGCAGCTGATGACAAACCTGCTGAGAGAACGTAATTCCTCTGACAAGGAGTGCATTCCTTGCATTAACAGGAAATCTTTCTCCCTTTCCAGTCATTTGTGAGCTGGAAACGTGGATTACAGCTCTCCTGGAGTGTGACACTTCAATGAGGACAGAGGCATTCCTGGGAAGATGGCTCAGCACATCCTTGTAATATTAATGCCTCCTTCAAAACCATTCCTTTGGTTAATAAAAAACTCAGCTTGGATTTGTCTCCTCCTCCACAGAGTCCTGGAGCTTGAATAATCTGAGAAGAGTCTGGAGTTCTGCATTTCAATCAGCCCCTTTTTATGGGACAAACCAGCCTTGACTCCTCAAAGCACTAAAATAATGCTCAAACCTTCACACTTCTGATGGGTGAGGAATTTTTCCTGTGCAATTCCTCAGGTGACAGCTGAATTTTTAGCTGGTCTGGGGGGTAATCTGGTCTTCCAAACTGCCAAGGCAATCACTCCACTGCACTGGAGCATTCCTGGGATGACACAGCTTTTTCCAGGGCTCTCTCCCACCTAACCCCACTCCAATTGTAGAGCACTTAGACACATCGCTCTGATGAGCAGCTCCACTGCCCGAGCCAGAATTACCTTGAGGACATCCCCTGCCTCCAGCTCGAAGGTCCTGGCTTTCAGCTGGATGCCTTTGCCTGGCTGGCTCTGGATGGAGTAGATGCACTCGTGGTTGTTGTTGTAGTTCAGGGGGTAGTTGGGGGACAGCAGCACACCCTGGGTTCCCGTCACGGACGAGCCACACTCAGCTGCACCGAGATACAAAAGCACATTTCAGTGACCCCCACGCACGTCCTGGCTCAGCACAGCCCTCCCAAGGCCACAGCTGCTCAGCCCTTCCTGCAGCAGCAAGGAAAGAGATTATTCTCTCCGATTATTCTCCCTGTTGTTATCCAACCTGCAGAGTGCCCCCTTTTCCAGCACGTTTCTCTAGTCAGGTTTCTCTCCTCTCTTCAGAATCTGGGTAAATGTAAATCTGTGTAAAATCAGGATAAATCTGTGTAAAATCAGTATAAATCTGTGTGGACCTGTACAAATCTGTGTGGACCTGCCTCCCAACAACCCCACGCTGAGGATTTTCTGCTCCCGCTGCTGAGCTCCCACACGAGCGAGCCGTGAGTCACTGTTTTCCCAGCCTGTTTACCCTGGAAGATTTTCTGCTGTCAAACACTGGCTGCCTGCTCCTCTAGAGCTGGGAAAGGCACTCTCAGGTCCCCCCAGAGCAATTTTTGGGGGACATCTCCTCCAAAACCCTCCAATCTTGGGATCAGCCTCATCTTCCTGAGTCCCCACAGCTCCTGGAGCTGAGGGAATTATCCCAGGGCAGCTCCTGGCTCTGCTGCTCCTCCTGGGGAGGGTTCAGGAAGGAGGCAGCAGCAGATGCACCTAGAGGAGGCACTCTGGAGGTGACTTTGTCCTCTGCTCTTGCCATGGATGAAAAGCAGGAATTTTGGCACATATTCCCCAGGGACGATGCTGGGGACATCTCAGAGAGCTGTCCTGGCCAGAGGGTTTGGACAAAGGAACAAAACCCACCCTCAGTTCTGCCCATCTCCAGGACAGGAGCTGAACAGAGTGTCTGTAAAAGCAATTAAATCTCCTGTGATCAACATGAGTCAGCCTCCCTTTTCCATCCCTATCCAGGCAGATCTGAGCGGGCGGTGGGGACACTGTGACAGAGCTGTCACCCTGCCACAGAGCTCTGAGCCATCGGCCCTGAGTTTGCCCTCTTATGATAAACCCAAGCTGTTAATTCTGAGCCAGGAACAGCAGCCAGGGCGTCCACTTAGTGCTGCTGTCTGAGGCTCGAGTTTAAAGCTCTGTAAATGATTTTTTTTTTTTGATTCTCATTCCTCTGATGAGCTTGATCTGCAGCCTGATTGTTATTCCTGCCCTGAAGAGGCTGCCTGTCCCAGCAGGATGAGGCATCAGAGCTGGGAAATTCAGCACCACGGGCTGGGAGGAGGCAGAGCTGGCTCTCCTGGGGAGCCTTGCCCTGCAATGGCCCTCTTTTTTCACCCAGAGCTCAGGACTCAGGACAATCTCCTGAGCAGGTCTGGCCACCAGGCCCTGCCCTGGCTGATCTGGAGGAACCCCTCAGGCTCTCTGTGAGCAGAGCTGGGAATGATTTCCTGTTGAAATTCTACACAAAAAAAAAAGGTGTGACATCGTTTTCCCAAGGCCTGGAGCATCCTCCTTCCCTCCAAATCTGTGACCCTGTTGTGTCACACTCCCGATCCCTGCCAGGTGAGAGTTCTGCACCCCACCTGCAGCAGGAACAGCAGCCAGGAGCCAGCTCCATGCTGCAGACCAATCCTTCCCCTCCTGTACCCTTGGATTTATTGATTTATTGCAAACAATGGCTGGAGGGGCTAAAGAAGGACCTGCTGTGGTCAGGAAGGGAAAGCTGCAAGGTGTAAGAAACATGTGGAGAACAAGGGACAGGTCAGAGCCTGGGGGGTTCCCAGACACAGCCACAGAAATGTGGAATTGGCCGGGGTATGGAGATTGCAGCACTCTGCAGTTCCAAGGGGGGAACGCTCCAAACCCAGCCTGGAACTGTCATAAAAGGGAGGAGCAGCTCTGGAATCACTCACTCAGGTTGGGGCTGGGGCTTAGGGGCCTTCTGGGGACGTGTCCCCTCCTGGGGATGTGTCACCCCCTGTGCCCAGCTGGGGAGGGCACTGAGCCCTCGTGCAGGGCTGGAAGCTCCTTCCAGCTGCCTCTCCCCCATCCCTGCTCTGGATCACCCCACGATCCCACCCCAGGGATGTCACCCACTCTGGGGATGTCCCCCCTCCATCCCAGCGAATCCAAGGAATCCCCAC
>VWZN01013909.1:56561-89856 GCA_013396955.1 Regulus satrapa | reverse complement strand
AAAAAGAAAAAGAAAAGAAAAGAGAGAAAGGGTTCAATAATCCAGAATCTTTCACAAGCTGGGAGGAAAAATGAAAAACAAAAACCAGCCTAGGAAAATCCAGCAAAAGAGACCGATCAACCCAAATCCAATCAACCCAAATTGGGTTTTGTTGGTTAAAATCCAACAAAATCCATGGATTGACCCACCAAAATCCACTAAAATCTATGGATTGACCCACCAAAATCCATGGATCGACCCAGCAAAATCCACCTGAATCCATGGATTAAATGCCACCGGGAGCTTTCCAGCTGCTGCTTTGGCAGTGGATCTGCAGGGAAATGTTTTCCTGTGCAGGGCCAGGAGTTGGACTCCACGATCCCTGCGGGACCCAGCTCTGGATATGCCAATCCAGTGAGCTCAGCTCAGCCTCCTAAACGCAAGAACATCCTGCAGGTGCTGAAGCAGGGGTTTCCTCACCCTCACAGCTGGGCAGGGGCCGGCTCCACTGGAAGTTGGGCTCGCACTCCAGGGCCTCGCTGTCGCTCAGGGTGTAGCCAGGGTCACAGCTGAACGTCACCAGGGCTCCCACGTAGAAATCGTTCCCGTGGCGCTGCCCGTTCACCGGGATGCCCGGGTCCAGGCAGTGGTCAGACTGCAGCTTCACAGCTGGGGACGAAGGCACAGCCCTCGGCTGAGGAGCAGCACTGCCATGGGGGGTCACCCCAAATCTCGCTGGTTGGCCCCCAAGTCAGGGGGCGAAAGGGAGAGGGGGAGTTCACCAAGCGAGAGGATGGAGAGGGGAAAATTCTCACAGTGAGGAGGAAATGGAGAGAGGGAAATCTCCAGCGTGAGGAGATGAAGAGAGGGAAATCCCCAAAGCGAGAGGAGGAAATGGGATTCCAGGGAATTCCAGGGAATCCCACCAGCAGCGGGCCCTTACTTTCGTAGCGGATCTGGAAGCCGATGTCGGAGTGGCTCTTGTCCGTGGTGAACAGGAGGTAGAGGTGGTTGCTGGTGCTGATGAGGAACTGGGGCACCTGTGTGCCATCATAGACCCCAATCAGGGGCGAGGAGTAGGAGCGGCCGTCCCGCACCTCCAGGGTGTCGTAGTTCACCTCTGTCTTGAACCTGGAAGGGATGGGAGGAAGTTGAAAGTGATGCTTTGGAGTTGAGCTTTTCTATTTCTCAGGTTCTCTGCTGCCTGGTGTGTAACTCTGACACTTCACTGAGGTGTTGGGGAGTTCCCTTCCCAGGGCAGTGGCACAGAACAATCCCTGCCCAGCAGAGACCCAAGGACAGCTTCACCCAAAGAGCAGAAACAGCAGCCAAGGGCAGGGGCCAGGCAGGGCTGGGACTGCAGCACCTGGAGCTGGCATTGGATAACTGACCCCAGTATGGGGATGGACCAAAACTCATAAAAGTGTGAAACTCCTGACCAGGATCCACCTGGGATCCATCCTGGGTGCAGCCCCGGCTGGGCTCTTGCACTGCCCAAGGTGAATCCTTTGAGGCCTTTCAATAAATCCCATTTTATTCCTTCTGCTCTGTCTGGTCTCTGTTCCAGGTCAGCCTGTCCAGGCACCAAACCCCCAGTACTGCTCCTTTCTCTTAATTTCAGTCCTGGAACCACCAACAGGGACAGGGTTGGGTCCTTTCTGCTGCCCGAGCGTCTCACTGAGGGCACCTTGTATATGTCTGGGGTTTTTTTTGTGAACCTTCACCCTTCACCTGCTGATACCCACCAGGCTGGGAGCTTCTCCAGCTCTAAAATGTTGCCCAAGTGCTGAGCCAGCAAATGAATCAGGGCTGACAGAGCCATGGAGCCCCAAATGTCACAGCAGTGGTAGCAGTGGCAGCTCCTCTCTTCCCTCTGGGGCATTCCTGGCACTGCCAGGAGTCCAAACAGCAGCTGATTTTCAGGATATCTGGAGATATCCAGATATCCTTCAGATACCTCCTGAACAAGCCCTCTCACACAGCCAGTCCCAGGGTCAGCAGAGTCCAGGAAATCCAGGGAAAGCCAAAAACCTCAACATTCCCTGCTCAATAGGAATATGTGGGAGCCCAGCCCCCAAAAATGTGTCTAAAACACCCCTGAGAATGAGCAGAAGTGGTTCAGACAGAACCATTCCCATTCCCACCTTTCCTTCCCTTCCCCAGTGCTGGGTCAGTTTTAATTCCCTGCCAGGAGCTCATAAATAAAAAAAGGTGAGAAGGGAGAAGCTCAGCAGCTTGGAGCAGCTCATTCCCTTCTCTTGGCTGCACCAAAAGCACCCAAACCCGGGGGATTTGGGGGCTGCCCGTGGTGGCGAGCACCTGTCAAAGGTGATCTTGATGGGGTAGCCTGGCTGCGCCTCGATGACCCAGGCACAGCTCAGCGAGTCCTTGTAGAAGCCAGGCCAGCCCGGGGACAGGATGGTTCCGCTGGGTGAGGTCAGGTGGCCCCCACAGGGTGCTGGGGACACAGAAAGGACACACAAATCACACAATTATCCAGGCTGCAAAAGACCTTCAGGCTCACCCAGCCCAGCACTGCCAACGGCACCGCTAAACCACGTCCCTGAGCTTTGAAATTGGGGTGAAAAACCTCACGGAGCTGCAGCACCCCGAGATGTCCCCGCCCGCGGAACCCCTTCCCTTCATTTCTGTCCCCCCACGAGTTAAAAATCACCGGAGCCAGATGGCAAAACCAACATGAACTGCTCAGAAATTGCCTTTCTCAGCTCCAGATGCAGACACTGTCCCCCTGGGAGCCGGCAGGGCTGACCTTGGGCCCTGCTCGGAGGGGACGGGGTGTAAAATAATGATTGGATATAAAAGCAGAGGAAACTGCAAGGTCACTTGGCATTTCAGGTGCCAGAAAATCTCTCCCAGCCCAGCTAATTGAGTCATGGCTTTGCTACCACGAGGGACTCCACCAGAGCAGGGCATTAATTCCACACCGTGGTCCCCAGTGCCACCAGCAGGAGCTGCAGGAACTTTAATTGCATTTTCTGGGAAAAGGAGACTGGGTCTGAGGGCCCTGAGGCACAAAAATCTCCCAGCCCTCAGGAACTGCCAGGTTTTGTCCTCCAAGGAATGACCCAATGTCACCGTGCCCCAAAATGTGCCAGTCCCAGACCCGAAGCTCCTCTGCTGCTCTGAAGGGTGGCAGATCAAAGTCATTTGATCTCAGCTGGCTCCAAAGCAATTATTTTTCTTTTCTGCCCCAAAGCTGCATCGTCTCCTGTCAGGATTTCCACCCTTTTCTCTGTCTCCTTCATTCCCATTAATTTTTTTTCAAGTCCTGAGCAGGACTTTAGATCTCTGGGTTTTTCTCCTTGCTTAAAAAGGGTAATTAAAATGTCCAGACTGAAGGGTGAGTCAAAGAAATCACCAGAGTTATCAGGAAGAGAAGGCAGAAGGTTATCAAATATAAAAGTTGATTAAAAGTGTATTATTTTATGTATGTTTCCCTTCCATACTTAAAAATATGTAAATTTAAAGGCTCGTGCTTTGAAAGTAATGGGAGCCCTGAATTAAACTTACATTTTGTAAGGAGCCAAATTATGTAAGAATACAAAAAAGTCCAGCTTTTTGTTCTATAAAAGCTGTCGAAGACAATTGATTCCTTCCTTCCATCCCAAAGACAATCGTGCAATTCCTGCTGCTCTGGCAATGCAGGGCCAATTACTCAAATTATTTCTCAATATTTCAGGACTGTTTCTCAAGAGCTCAGCACTTGTTATTCAAATTGCTGCAAATACCAGAGCAGGGCATCACTTCTCTGGGAACACAGGGCACAGGAAGATTTCCAGTCCTAATGAGCTCCTTCTTCACTTCTCTTTTCCAGAGGAGAGGCTTGAAAGTGCTAAAAAAGCTTTGAAATCTGAATTAAAGCCTTTAATTCAGCCCAGCTCCCCCCATGGCAGGGTTGGGAATGCAGAATTTCTGCCTCTCAGCTGCCAGAGCCCATTGACAGAACTTCTGTCATTATATAAATATCAGATATTTTACAGGGAACAAAAAACCAGGATGGGAAAACATCACCCTGGATCTTCCATTCCCTCCCTGAGAGGAGCAGCAGGGAAGCTTTGAATCATCACCAAACCAAAACCTTTTATTATTACTGTTATTGTTATTAGAAAAAAACACCTGTTGTAACAAGAACTGATCATCAAATAAATACAATAAAAATATTCCCCAGCGCTCATTTCACACCAAAAAAATTTGAAAAATAAATGGAGCTCAGGAATATTTGAACTGAAACTTCCTCCCCAGCAAACTCCTCTGTGCAGACAGCACCTTCAAGAGGCATGGAAAATCCTGGAAGGTGTTGGCTGGACACTATAGCATGTGAGAGAGAGACCCTGACAGGCAGAATCCTGACTCTGGATCCCAAAAAGCTGCAAAATTCCCCAAGAAAATCTATGTCCCTGCAGGAATGCACATCGGAAGAAGAGAGAAAGAAGAGAGAAGGAAGAAGAGAGAAGGAAGAAGAGAGAAGGAAGAAGAGAGAAGGAAGGGAGAAAGAAGAGAGAAAGAAGAGAGAAAGAAGAGAGAAAGAGAAAGAAGAGAGAAAGAAGAGAGAAAGAAGAGAGAAAGAAGAGAGAAAGAAGAGAGAAAGAAGAGAGAAAGAAGAGAGAAAGAAGAGAGAAAGAAGAGAGAAAGAAGAGAGAAAGAAGAGAGAAAGAAGAGAGAAGGATCTCTCTCCCAGCAGGCTGGGAACGTTCACCTGGAGAAGAGAAGGCTCCAGGGAGCCCTCAGAGCTCCTCCCAGTGCCTAAAGGGGCTCCAGGAGAGCTGAAGAGGAACTCTGGACAAGGGATGGGGGAACAGGACACAGGGAACGGCTCTGAACTGGGAAAGGGGAGATTTGGGAATACTGGGAAGGGATTCTTGGCTGGGAGGATGGGGAGGAGCTGGGATGGAATTCCCAGAGCACTGCCCGGATCCCTGGCAGTGCCCACGGCCAGGAGCACCCGGGGCCAGTGGGAAGAGGTGAAATGGGATCTCCCAGGGCCCTCCCAGCCCAAAGCAGCCCGGGGCTCCCCATGCAGCGGGCAGGAGGGTGGGGATCACCTTCACAGCGCAGCACGGCGTTGTCCCACACCACGCTGCCCTCCTGCAGCACACAGGTGACCGTCTCGGCGCCGTGGGTGCGGATGAAGCCCTCGTCACACAGGAAGGACACGGAGCTGCCCAGCTGCAGGCTGTCCCCAAAGCGCTTCCCGTTCACCGGCACGCCCGGGTCCGGGCACTCGTTGTGCCGGAACGCTGGAGCAGCAGCAGAGGAGGGGAAGAGAGGAGGAAAAGAGCAGAGTCAGGATCTTTCCACGACTTTATCACTCTTCCCGTAAAAGAAACCCTTTTCCTAATATAGGTAGGATTGAGTATTGGAGGTGGTGGAGTCGCCATCCCTGGGTGTGTGTTTAGAAAAGGATTGGATGTGGCACTTGGTGCCAGGGTTAAGTTGAGATTGGGTTGGACTCCGTGATCTTGAAAGTCTCTTCCAACCTGGTGATTCTGTGATCTGTTTTCTCCCCTACCCTGTCCCCAAAATGAGGATGTTGCACCCCACACTGAAATTTTCCCCTTCACAGTCTGTGCCTCTGGTGCAACAGGAGAGGAAGGGGGAGGTTAAAGCTGTTGGTGTCCATGAGAGGATGTGACACAGCAGGAAACATTCTGGAAAGCTGAGTTACCTTCTCAGCCAACATAAAAATACATTTATAGACAAAGAATACTCCAAACAGGAAGAAATTTTTTAAAAACTCTGAAAATTTCTGCCCAGAGGGGACATAAGGGAATCATTGATGGGAAGTATGGAAAAATTTAAGACATCAAGGTTAAAAAGTCACCCCAGCACAGTTTGTGACTGCCACATCACAGAGCCCCATGCTGGTCTGGAAGGGACATTAATGCTCATCCAGTGCCACCCCTGCCATGGGCAGGGACACCTTCCACTGTCTCAGGTTGCTCCAATCCCCATCCAACCTGGCCTTAGATTCTTCCACAGATCCAGGTTCTCTGGGAATTCCATCACAGCCCCTCACAGAGAACAATTCCTTCCCAAAATCCCACCTAAACTTGCTCCATTCTCAGCCCTGCTGTCACCACTGCAGGGAGGAAAACAAAGGACACACAGGAATCACCTCCGCAGGTGCCACCAAGTCCTTGCAGGATTGCAGGCACACCTGGCTCAGTTTTAAGACCTTCTCCAGCAGTTAAAGCTACACCAGCCAAACATTTGGAAATTAGACCTTAATTCCTCATTAAGTGCATAATTATGTCCTACATCTCCACACGCTGGGAGGGGCCTCGGAGAGGAGCAGCCTAGGAAGGATTAAAGGCTCTGGATTAATCCCACACCTGAGGTTTCAGTGTCTCTAACGCACCTGGGCAAAGCCAGCTGAGCTCTGGATTGCTCTCTCTACCCTCACAACCTCCTGCTCTCCACGGCTGGAGGGGAAAAGAGGCTGGATCTGAGCCCTGGGCTCTGATATCTGTCCCTGGCCTCCTCTCCCTTCCCTGAGCTGAAGGGAAGGGCCTCGAGCTGGCTGGGAAAGGCTCAGCACAGAACTTGAAGCAGTCAGAACAAATTTACTCATTCCTGAGTCATTCCCAGCACTGAAAAACTTGAAAAATGTGTCTGAAAAATGTCCCCGTGCAAGGGACAGCCCCAGCTCTCAACAGGGGAAAGGGAGAGGCACCAGCAGCGTTCCTGAGGTGTCACCCCCTCACCCAAAGCCCCTCCTCAGCCTGTTGGAGTTTGGCAAATGCTTCCTTAAGGCCTCTGATTTTAAATTTTTTTTTCTTTAAGTAAAAGCTCTGCAATCAGGGCTGGAAAGGCCATTAATTTATTCGTGCCACCAAAGGCCAGCCTAACAAAGCCCAGTTCTGCTGAAGAGGTTTAATAAGGCTCTTTGGAAAATTACAGGACAATATGAGGATAAAATGACCGTGGGGATTTGACAAGCAGACTTAACACGGAGCCAAATCTCTCTCTGGAAATTTTAAGGCTTTCTACCACATGGAAGGGCTACATTTGCCTTTTTCTCCAAAGTTTTGCATCTCTGGCTGTCAGCAAAGAAAGGTGGCACTGACTGGAGGGACACAGGGACCATGGCAGATCCAACAGTTCTTCCTGAGCAGAAAGGAAGCTGTGAGAGTGAGAGCAGGGAGCCCAAAAATAATAAAATCATGGCCTGGTTGTGGCTGGGAGGGATATTAAAGATCCCATTCCACCCCCTGTCAGAACAGGGACAATCCCGCCATCCCAGGCTGCTCCAAGCTCCGTCCAGCCTGGCCTGGCACTCCCGTCCCTGGGCACTCCCAGGGATCCAGGGGCCACCACAGCTGCTCTGGGAAATCCATTCCAGCCCCTCCCTACCCTCACTGGGAAAAAATTCATCCCAATATCCGACTTAAGGTGATTCCCCTCGTCCCATCACTACGTTTGTCCAAAACCCCTCTCCAGCAAGCCCTGACAGAAGAACCCAAATCCTGGCTTCCATGGACATATAATCCACTGAACTGGGTATTTTTTGTGGACAATATTTCAGCTTCAAGCTAGAAAGAATCTGTGCCACCAGCTCTAAACTTGCCACCAATCCTCCATCACCATCCATAATCTGAATTAATCCCCAATTTTCAGGTTTACCTTGGAATTTCAACAGCTTTAGTGAGATCTATCTCTGCAGTCTCCAATGTGAATTTAGAGTTTAAAACCCGGGCAGAAGGAAGGGTGGGGCACTTGGTGCCTTAGGATTTGAGCTTTTATATTTTCCTTCTATTTGTAACCCTGCAGTTCTTTAATGTCTAACTCCAAACTCCATGTGCAGAGTGAGCTGCTGCTCTCCCATTTTGGGCAGACACAACAATTCCTCTCCAGGCCTGGCAGTCAAGGACCCCTCACTGCCTCAGGCCTGAGAGATGGAAACAAAAGTGAGTTGGGGGGAGCAAACTGGGGGTAAATGACTTCATTACCTGAAGCTGTAATTGGAAGATGAACCCCCAATATGCAAATGGACCAAACTTAAAAAAGTTTGAAAATTATATTCCATGACTCATCGTTCATTCTTGGGTGTAGCCCCTGGTGGGGCTAAATGTACCTGAAGGCCCTTCAGTAAATACAACTGCTTTTATTCCCTTTATTTTGTCTGGCCTCTGTTTCTAGGTAGCCCCAAAAATGCAGGTTGGGTGGGAACTCACTGGTGAAGGTGATGTTGAAGCCTCTCTTCTCCATGGAGTGGTCAGTCTGGAACTCCAGCCTGGCCACGTGGCCGCTGCTGGTCAGCGAGGAGGGGATGTGGCTCCCTGAGAAGGTGCCCAGCACCGGCGACTCGGCCGTGCCGCCATCCTTGACGGCCAGGAAGTCGAACTGGGGCTCCACGTCGAAGTCGTTGAAGGCCAGATGGATCCTGCTCTCGGGGTTGGCGATGATGAGCCACACGCAGTGCAGGCTGCTCCCGTACTCCTCGGGGTAGTTGGGGGACAGCACGATGCCCGACGGGCTGGTGAAGTTGAAAAAGCAGGAAACTGCAAAGGGAAAGTGACATCAGCCCCAGGGTGGCGCGGCCCCGCAGCCATCCCTGCCCTGCGCTGGGATGTTCCCACAAATTCCTGCTCCCACACTGCCCCAGGAGGGTCCAGTCAGTGATTCATCTGCAGAGGGGAAAAAAGAGACTTCCAGGCTGCCAGAGCCCACTGACAGGACTTCTGTCACCATGCAAATATCAGACATTTCACGTGGATCAAAAACCAGGAGGGGAAAACACCACCCTGGATCTTCCCTTAGTTGCCTTCCATTAATTCTCTGATTCCCTCCCTCACAGGAGCAGCAGGGAAGCTTTTGGTCATCACTGAATTGGAATGTTTTGGTGGCCACTCAATCAGAATCTTTAGGTCACCATGAAATCCAAATCTTTTGGTGACCACTCAATCAGAACCTTTTGGTCATCGCTAAATCAGAAGCTTTTATTTTTGGGATAAGAAAAACACCGTTATTCAAGATTTGGGTGGATTTTCCATTCTTCTCTCCCTTCCAGGTTTCTTTAACAGTAGGAAAAAAACACCTCTTAGGTGGGATCTGGCATTTTCCAGGTGAATTCTCCTGCACCTCCCTCAGGAAAGCCTCCCATGAACCCAGTGGGTGACTCGAGTTGGTGCAAAATGAAACCACCATGGAATGAGCCAGGTTTGGCCTCAACATTTTTTGCTGTGGCCACAGCCCAGCACATTCCCCAGAACCTGGAGCAAGGAACCAGCTCAGCCTCCCCTGCTGCTGTCCCTGGCTCACCCACAGGTGACACATCCATTCCCAGGGTGCTGCAGACTCCTCGGGGCTTGCTTACAATAAAATCTGCCCTTTCCATCTGCTGAGTTCATTTTTCCTCCCTGTGCTCCTCTCCAGATTCACCCACTGCATTCACCAGACTCCTTCCATCTGCACCACACCCATCCCACAGGGAATATTTTTGGGATACAGCAACAAATGGAGTCCTTGGAGAAGGAGCTGGGAGTTCATTTCCTTTGTTTGTGTCCTTGGGAAGCTGTTTACACCTGGCTGAGCACTGGGAAATGCAGGATGGTCCAATGAACAGCCCAAGAACATTCCCGAGTGGCAGGGGTTGGGACAAACCAGAGGAATCTGCAGCCCTGGTGGAGGGGAAGCTCTTCCCACCAAAAATAAATCCCCGACTTCTGCTGGCTCCCAAAGAGAGGCACCCAACCAGGCTGCCATTGCCATGGAAATAATTAAAGCCAGGCTTAAAACGAAGCTGAGGGCAAGAGCGTGCATGAAAAACCCTCCAGCTCTCCAGGGGTTCAATCTATCCCTGAAGCTGCCAAGGCCCATTAATTCAGGAAGGCAAGGCTGCCTTTGAAGTGCTACCTGCCCAAACTTTGGGATATTTTATGTATGGATGCTTTGCTCATCCTTTTTCCCCACCGCCACCCTTGGTAAAACCCATTATTGGGAACATCCATCTCCCTAATTCCTGGCACAGAGGATGAGCCTGGCTTGGGGTTGGCATTTAGACAATTATTTGGATCACTGCTCTGCCTCCCTCTGTTATTTTCCCTCTGTCTCCCCTCACCACTTAATGGGCTCAGATCAAATAATTTGGATGTTCCCGTGACGTTATCAAGGCCACGGAGCTGCACAATCCATTCCCTGCTCTCAGCCACAAAGAGAGTAGATTAAAGAGAAAACAAACTGCAAAACAACCTCAGGATTTTTTGGGCGCGCTCTCTCTCTCTACCAGACACTGAAATATCAGGGGATGCTGTCAAATAATTCTGTCAGCATAAGCACGGCGTAATCTGCCCCAGGAAAATTGAAAATAAATGCATTCGCACCCAGGGATGAGGTGTCTCTCCTCTAAATTTTTAAATCCAAGGGGGTGAATTAGCATTCAGCCAGGACCTCCAGCAGCCCAGCAAGAGAGAGAGGTGCAGTCGCCAGTTCAGAAAATAAAACAACAAAGGACTTGCTGACAAAGGGGAGAGGAGCAGAGCGAGGAAAGAATATAAAATTAACCTTTGCCAGATAAAACAAAGTGGCAGATTAAAGAGGAGCTGATAAAAAAAAAAGAACAACAACCCTCCAAGAGTCTCCACTGCAGGGAAGTAAATGAGGATTTTGATTTTCCATAAGATCAGTGAGGAGAAAGGCGGGTGGGAGATACAGGACCAAGGCCACTGCGGCCAGGAAAAAGCTCTCCTTGACGGAGAGGGGAACTGGAATCACATTCCAGAGGGGAACATCCAGCCCAGGAAGCCACAAGACTCATGAACAAAACCGTGGTGTCTGTGAGATGATCTTCTTCATCTTTTGAAGCAGAGGAGGTTTTTCCTCACCGTGGAAGGTTTTTCCCTCAATGTGGAAGGAGATTTTTCCTCAGTGTGGAAGGAGGTTTTTCCCCAGTGTGGAAGGAGGTTTTTCCTCAATGTGGAAGGAGGTTTTTCCTCAGTGTGGAAGGAGGTTTCAGCTCTGGCACAGGCTCCACATCAGTCTCCCTGGAGCTGGACACTGGGATAAACCAGGAGCTGTTTAACAGCATGTCACAGGCAGGGCCAGGCTGTCAGGAGGAAGATGATGGCAGCAGGAAAGGTGGAAGACAGCCCAGCTCCACCTGCCTGGTGCTGCTGGAGCATCCCAAAGAGCCCTGAGCAGCAGGAGCCATTCTCAACATGACAGAGGCCAGCCCTGCTGCCTGCAGCTGTCCATCAGCGGGCAGTCCTGGCTGCAATTAATATTTATTACCCTTGTTAAATGCCAGGAGAGGCCATTTCATGCTGTGCACAGCACAGGGGCCTGTTTACAAAGCTGATTCTGTCAATAATCCTTATATTTGTCAATAACTGTTGTATTTGTCAATAATCATTATTGCTGACCAATTACTGCAGAGGCAATGAGAAAATCCCTTTATTAAATACAGAATACATCACAGCAGATGCAGTGCAGCGAGACCACGTCAGGAATGAACCAGCACAGGGATTTGTTCAAGTTATCAAAAGCACCATCAGGATTCTACCTTGGTTTAGAGCAGTGAAACAATGAAGGAGCTCCTTGATTCTTCCCTTAGGAGAGGGAGATGGATATGAACATGGATCAGGCAGGAGTCCATCAGCAAAACTTCTCTTCTCTTCTCTTCTCTTCTCTTCTCTTCTCTTCTCTTCTCTTCTCTTCTCTTCTCTTCTCTTCTCTTCTCTTCTCTTCTCTTCTCTTCTCTTCTCTTCTCTTCTCTTCTCTTCTCTTCTCTTCTCTTCTCTTCTCTTCTCTTCTCTTCTCTTCTCTTCTCTTCTCTTCTCTTCTCTTCTCTTCTCTTCTCTTCTCTTCTCTTCTCTTCTCTTCTCTTCTCTTCTCTTCTCTTCTCTTCTCTTCTCTTCTCTTCTCTTCTCTTCTCTTCTCTTCTCTTCTCTTCTCTTCTCTTCTCTTCTCTTCTCTTCTCTTCTCTTCTCTTCTCTTCTCTTCTCTTCTCTTCTCTTCTCTTCTCTTCTCTTCTCTTCTCTTCTCTTCTCTTCTCTTCTCTTCTCTTCTCTTCTCTTCTCTTCTCTTCTCTTCTCTTCTCTTCTCTTCTCTTCTCTTCTCTTCTCTTCTCTTCTCTTCTCTTCTCTTCTCTTCTCTTCTCTTCTCTTCTCTTCTCTTCTCTTCTCTTCTCTTCTCTTCTCTTCTCTTCTCTTCTCTTCTCTTCTCTTCTCTTCTCTTCTCTTCTCTTCTCTTCTCTTCTCTTCTCTTCTCTTCTCTTCTCTTCTCTTCTCTTCTCTTCTCTTCTCTTCTCTTCTCTTCTCTTCTCTTCTCTTCTCTTCTCTTCTCTTCTCTTCTCTTCTCTTCCTCATTCTCCCTTCCTCAGGTCCTGCCTCCCCCCAGACCCTCTCCCTCTTCCTGCTCCTGGCTCCAGACACTCCATCCCTGCTGATCCCAAGGAGAGGTCACACCATGGGAGCAGGAAAGGCACCAGGGTCAGGAGTTAAAAACCAAGCAAGGAATCACTGGAATAATTGCAGTTTCCATGGAAACAATCCAAAATTCCTGACTTTGCTCTCAGTTTTTAGCTCCTGCTCCCACAGATGCTGACCTCTTGGGAGAGAGGAGTGGATTTTCTGCCTTGCATTTCCTTTTTTCCAAAAATCCCTCCTCTAGGCAAAACTTGGTAATGGACTGGAAAAGCAGGAGCTCAGCAGGAGCCTGGTTAATGCCCAGCATTCCTGACTTGGGAAGAGCTGACAGTGCTGGAAGATCAGGGCACTGCTCCAGCTGGGCAGCAAAGTGCTTTACATTTTGTATTTTCTTCTTTCTGTACCTGTTACTCCAAGGGGAAAAAAAAAAAAAATCTGCACCTCCCGGTGCCTTTTCCTCCTGAAAACCCTGCGGCACCACAGGGCAAGTGGGAGGTGAGGGAAGGAGTTTGGAGCAAAATTAACTGTGAGGGTTTTGTTATTTCAGAGCAATAAAACTCAATCTGGGGGTGGGAGTGCAGGTACGAGGAGAAGAATGAAAACCAGGCAGGTTTTGGGAACCAAATCTTGAGGAAAATAGCACTGAATTTAAAATAGATGTGCAGGGAAGAGCAGGTTTCACCGCCACCCACTCCAGCAGGAGCAGGGATTGGCTTTGGGAGCAAGCTGAAGTTTTTAAAAACTTGCTGGGAGCTGCTGATCCATCCTGGGACAGGGCTGGGCTGCTCCTGCCAGGGATCCTGCAGCCATCTGCTCCTGGGACCTGCTCCAAGGTTTCTGCACCAAGATCCTCTCCCGAGTTCCCTTCATTTCCAACAGAATCCTTCCTCTCCCAGCAGCCTCCCTTGGGAATTTTTGCAGTGGTCACAAGCAGGTGGAAAGTTTGGGGCCGTTTTTTTGGTCCAAAAAAAGCCTCGTGGTGCTGCTGTTCACCTCTCCTGGGATTCTCTGTGGGGTTTGGCAGCTCCTCCCTCCTCTGCCAAGTGCTGCACTTGGCTTCTGCAGGCTGGGATGGGGCTGTCCCACACATCCCCGACCCCACAAGTGCACGAGGGGCCAGTGCTGACCCTCTTGGACACCCCAAAGCGTGTGGGGTGAGGGCAGCTGCTCCCCCGAGCGCGGCCAGCTTGGGCCACACCTCAGGCTCTGCTCGTGGGGAGCAGCAGGAAGATCCCAAAAAACAAACTCAGCCCCATCAAACTCCACCCCAGAAGTGGGAATGTCCCACTGCAGCTTCCTCAAACCCCCAGCCCGCATGTGAAGGGTCAAATAAGGCAGGAATAATAAGGGAAGTTCTCCAAGGCCCAGCTGGATGGACTCAACAACTGCAGGGCCCATCCCAGCCTGGAAGGGACCCAGCTGCTGGACCTGGGATGTGCTGGGTGCTCCACAGGGGCAGAGGGGACACTTTTGGGCAGCCACCACTTCCCTGTGGCAGATTTTTTGGGCAGGAATAACTGGAATATTAATTAACACATTTATGCCAAATCCATGAAAATACACCCAGCAATGAATGCGTTCATCCCCAGTCCATGAACACATTTGTCTCCAATCCATTGAAATATTCTCAGGAATGAACACGTTTACCCCCAGCCCAGTTAAACACACCCAGGAAGGAACAGATTTATCCCAAATCCACTCATACATTCCCAGGAATGAACGCATTTGTCCCCAGTCCATTCAAAACCAACCAGGAATGAACATGTTTATCTCCAGTCCATTCAAACATTCCCAGGAATGAACACGCTTATCCCTAAACCCAAACACGCCCAGGAATGAACAGATTTATCTCCAAACTGGATCAAATATTGCCAGGAATTAATACCTTTGCTCCCAATCCATTCAAACACTCTCGGGAATGACCACATCTATCCCAAACCAAATCAAACATTTCCAGAAATGAGTATGTTCCATTCAAACATTCCCAGGAATGACCACATTAATCCAAATCCATCCAAACATTATTCCCAGGAATGACCACATTAATCTCAAACCCAACAGTTTCCAGAAATGAATGTGTTTGTTCCAAATCCATTTGAAGACTCCCAGGATGTCTTATCCCCAAACACAAACATTCCCAGGAATGACCACAGTAATCCCAAACCCAATTAAACAATCCCAGCAATGACCACATTAATCCCAAACCAAATCAAGCATTCCCAGGAATGACCACATGAATCCCAAAACTCTGCTGAGCGACGCCAACCAAGCCAACCCCGCTGGGGTCAGTGCAGAATGCAGAACCTCCCCCTCCCCACGATTTTTTTGGCACAAATCCCCTCCTTTTACTCCCCCACCATTTAATCCCCTGTCAAACACAAGACGGGTCCAGGAAAGCTGGATTTTCCCAGTGTGAGCCCAACCAACTGAACCTGCACCAGAAATTCTGCCATTCCCTGGAATGACTCTCCCAGAAGGGGCAGAGGACACCTAAACCAAGGCAGGAACGCTGCCTGTGCTGCCCAGGGTGGTGACAAATGGCATTTATTGTCACTCCTAGTGCCACAGTCATCCCCCACGGAACCCAACGGCGCTGCCTGGCGCAGGTCAAGTAGCCAGAGAAAAATGCAGGATGAAATCTTGGGAAAGGCAGGAGGAGCAGGGAAGGAGAGAACAAATTTCCTCAAAGACTCTCTCACTGCAGAACCCTCCCAGGAGCACCAGGGCCCTGCTCTTTAAGTCACAAAGTGAATTTTTGGGGGCAAATAAAATCAGAACATTAGGTTTTTTTTCCCCCTACTCCACACGAGGATGTTTCAACAGCAATTCCCAGGTTTTGGCAGCTCTGGAATGTCCCTTTCTGTTGTCACATCCTCCACCCCCAGCGTCTGCACAGTGAGAGCAACTCCAGAGCTGGAATTATGGAACTGATTCTCCATTTATAAAATTAATAATCTCCTCAGCCACAGGAAATTTCAGTTGGAATATTCTGTCTTCAAATCAGAGCATGAACCTCAGCTGAGTGAGCACAAGGGTTTTCCTTCAGGGACATTTACCCAATGGCCCTCCCCAAGCCCGTTTTGCTGAGAAAAGAGAACAAATTCTGGACAAAATCCAGTTCTGGGTGTGTAATGCCCTGGTCTGTGACAGACATCACATTCCCCAATCCTGGAAATGCCATTTTTGAAGACAACAGAACTACGGAGCTGATTCAAGCAGTGTAGGATGGTGCAGGATGGAGAGAAATTGTTCAGCCACCACCCACAGCCAGACACCCAAACTGTACCGAAATAAACACCCAGACACCCAAAACCCTCAGAAACAGACGCCCAAAGTGTACAAAAATAAACACTCAGACACCACATTGAACAGGAACAGACACCCAAACCGTGCAGAATTAAACACCCAGACATCGAAACTGTACAGGAACAGACACCCAGATGCTCGAAATGTATAGAAATAAACACCCAGACACCCAAAACCCTCAGAAACAGACGCCCAAAGTGTACAAAAATAAACACTCAGACACCACATTGAACAGGAACAGACACCCAAACCGTGCAGAATTAAACACCCAGACATCGAAACTGTACAGGAACAGACACCCAGATGCTCGAAATGTATAGAAATAAACACCCAGACACCCAAATTGAACAGGAACAGACACCCAGACACAAAATGGAACAGGAACAAACACCCAGATACACACAATTGCACAGAAACAGCCATCTAGGCACTTGAATGGTACAGAAATAAACACCCAGGCACTCAAATTGCACAGAAATAAACACCCAGACATCCACAAATTACAGGAACAGCCACCCAGACCCCAGAGAAACAGACACCCAGACACTGATATTTTATGGAAGCAAACACTCAGGCACCCATATTTAAGAGTGGAATTTAAGATTTAACATCCCCAGACACCCCAATAAATAACCTGACTCCCAAATCCCACAGGAACAAACCCCCAGACCCCCCAATTTCACCGAAGCAAACCCCCAGTCACCCCTAAGACAAAGAACAAAGTCCAGCTCAGCACCCCACCCCGAGGCTGGGGCTGCCCCCTGCACCCCCAGAGCTGCAGATTCCCAGGATCCAGAGGGACCTGGGAATCCCCCCTGAGCACCCCAAAAGGCCAGGGACACCCTGCTGATTTGGGGGGCAGAAATCCCACCCCTGAGGGGGTTTGCACAGTCGCCAGTGTCCCCCTGGGTGGCTCAGGGATACAGTGACAAGAGAGGCTGAGGAGGAAGATCTGGGATCACAAAGTCAGGCAGGAATTTGGGGCATCAGCAGAGGGGTTACAGGAATGGTTTGTGCTGCTCTGCCATGGAAAACCCAGGGAATGAGCCATTCCCAAGAAATCCTGCCTGCTCCCCAATCCCTGCTCCCCAAATCCTTGCCTCCAATTCCTTCTCCCCAAATCCCAGCTCCCAAATTTCAGCACCACAATCCCAGCTCCCCAGTTCCTGTTTCCCGATTTATTTCTCCCAAATCCCTGCTGCCCAACTCTTGTTTCCCAAATCCCAGCTCCCAAACTTCTGCTCCCAACTCCTGTTCCCCAGTTTCTTTCTCCCAGATCCCTGCTCCATCTCTAGCTGCCTCAGTCACACACCAGAGGCTCTGGGTTGTTCCCACAATCCCAACCAGCAGCTCACAAACGGGGTTCCCTCTTTTCCCCACCTCACATCTGACCATCTCCCAACATCTCCCACCCGGAATTCAGACACACTTTATCCCGTGACCTCTCCTACTCCACAATAAATCAGTAGTGAAGGTCTAGAGGAGCCTGTGAGGTATTTTTCCCATTGTCTGCATGTTGCCTCGTTGATCCATATATATCCCAAGAGCCACAGAGAACAGATCACATTGGAATTATTTTAACTGAAAGATTCCTGCCATGCTTTGCATGGATGGAGCTTGATTTATCAACATCAATAATCCTATTTTACCAAAAAGTCTCCTTTCTATTCTGCTATGACCCAGTTCTGTTGCCCTGAGCACAAACCACAGGTTTTACTCTCACTCCAAACTCTCAGCACGAGCCTCAGCCACACCAGCTTGTCCAAAGTCACCTGAAATTCTGGGAAATTAAAAGGAAAAACCAGCACAGAACCAGTCTAACACTTCCCACCTCCCAGATAATCCGGAAGAAACTCCAGTACTTCCTCAGCAGCACCTCCAGCTGATTTGCTTACAAAGAAAATAAAAACCAAACAGTAAGGGAGGGATGGCACCTGGAAAAGTCATGACTCAGAGGAATTGCCTCCTTTCTCCAGGCATTTCTCTGAGCTTAAATCAGTGTTTGAAAAGAAAGGCACTAACTCCAAACTGGTTTTCCCCCTTCTCCCTGACCCCCAAATCTCTCCCAGCTTCTCCTGACCCTCATCCAGCTCTGCAGGATCAGGTTTTTCCCCCCAGCTCCATTCATTTCATGGATCAGCTTCTGCCACACCACATTTCCACCAGAACCTCACCCAGTTTGTCACCTGCACTTCTAAAAAAAACATTTTTGCTTCCTCCCTCTCCCTTCTCCCCTCCCTCAACTGGATTTTCCTCGCCTGTGTTTTTTCAGTTTCGCTCCCTTGTACCACAGACCGTGCTCCAAGGCTCAGATTTTAACAGAGCCAACAAAGTAGAAAAGGAGATAAAAAGAAGAGAGAGGTTATAACTAGCTGGGGAAAACAGGAGCTGTGGCAGTGTCCAAACCCAGCGCTGCTCCTGCAGGAAGGTTCTGTCAGGGCAATAAAGCAAATTGCCCAACATATCCCCACAGGACACTGAGAGCATTAAAACCCCACGGGGACTGTGCAGTAACTCCCAGTTCCATCCCAAAATACAATCCTGAGCCACCGTGGGGAGCAGAACATCCCAAATCTGCTGAGAACTCAGAACTCTGTGGAAAACCGAGGCCCAGCAGGAGGGAGCCTGGAGAGAGTGGATTGTGAGGGAAAATGGAGGGGCCAAAAACAGAATCCAGATTTAAATCCTGAGTTTGGCCTTGTCTTGTCTGTGCCACAGCCACCACTGAATTTCCGTCAGGGGAGGGAGAGCCCAGCACACGCCAAATCTCCTTCTACAAACAGACTCCAGGTTTAAATCCTGAATTTGGCGTTGTCCTGTCTATGCCAGAGCCACCAAAGACTGATTTTCCCTCAGGGCAAGGCAGGGCAGGGCAGGGTGAGCCCAGCGCAGCCCAAATCTCTCTCTACAAACAGAATCCAGGTTTAAATCCTGAATTTGGCCGACAAGGACCTATTTTCCTTTAGGGCAAGGCAGGGCGAGCCCAGCACAGCCCCAACCTCCCTCTGCTCATCCCTGCTCTGCCCAGGGCAGAGCCCAAAGCCATCCCCAGGCTGAGCGCAGGTGCCGCCATTGCGGGGTCCCCTCAGAGCACACGGGGCGCTGCTCTGGAGCTCCTGACCCACTTACAAACACACACAGGTTTCTGAGCAGACCACTGGCTGCTCTTTTGGCAGGTTATGCTTTTGTGGCCCTTCAGCTCGAAGGCAGGCTGGCACTCGAAGTGCAGGGTGTCCCCGTGGCGGAAGGTGGAGCCTTCTCTGCGGCCAAAGGCGGGGACGCCGGGGTCGCCACAGCTGCCCTGGTCGATCTCTGCAAGAAAGAACACAGAATATGGGTGTGGGGAAGGGGCTAGAAGAAAGAATTTGGGTGTGGGGAAGAGGTTGGAAGAGAGAAAACCACAAAATTTGGGTGTGGGGAAGGGGTTGGAAGAGAGAAAACACAGAATTTGGGTGTGGGGAAGGGGCCGAGGCCCAGCTGGTGCAGCCTCCATCAGACTGTGGCATCCCAACACCAATTCTCTCCTAAAACCCCCCCAACGGCTCCCCAGCCTCAAATCCAGGGCTTTAGGATGAGGCAAGGGAGATTTGGATTAAATATCAGGAAGGAGTTGTCTGCTCCAGGAACTCTTGAATTCAAGGGCTTGTATCTCACCAAGCAGGACCAACCCTCAGCTCCATGGCACAAGGACACAGAGGGAGTTTGCTGGATTGTCCTGATGCCTTAAGCTTCTCTATTATTCAGACTCTGCTATTTTAGTGCAGTTCTGGGTTTCATTTTGGATAGTGCTGAGCTCTCTTCACAGAGCAGGTGGACAAAACAATTCCCTTGCTTGGGACCAAGGACAGCCGATGCAGATTTCAGGCCCAAAAAATGAAGCGAAGAGAGAAAAACAAGGAGGATGGAGCTTCAAAACCTGAAGCTTTAACTGAACAATTAGCTCCAATATAGACCAAAATTTATAAAAATGTGAGACCTTGTGACTGGGTGTGTATTTTGTGACCGTTTTGGGTCTATCAAGAGTGCAGCCCTGCCCAAGCTCTTGCACTGTCCAAGGTGTACCCACTGAGGCCTTTTAATAAATCCCAATTTTATCCTTTTGCTCTGTCTGGTCTCTGTTCCAGGTCAGCCTTCCAAGGCAGTCCCCTCTCCTTCCCTCCCTACCCCAACCCCACTCCTGCTACATCCCCACACAGACGCTGACACTGAGCTAATCCCTCTCTCCGTGCATTTTAACTCCAAATAAACCCCAGACATAATATCCTGTTATATCCAATCCCATTTCTAAAGGGCTCCCTGCCCTGGATCACTATTAGCTGCAAAAACTTCATTCCTTCATTCCTCCTCAGTGTTCCCACATTATTTATCTGCTTCACACTCTTCTCCTCTCCCAATCCTCTGGTTTTTATCCCCATCATCTCTGATCAGTCTCGCTGTCTTTTCCTCCCCGCTTCCAATTTCTTGCACCAAATTGGAAATCTCTTTTATGACACTTCCTTTACAGAGGCAAATCATGGAAGCTGAGATTTGCATGACTCCCTCTAATATCCCAATTTGGCTGGAATAACAACAAGCACCCTCATCATTATTCTGGCTCCAGGCAAATCCACATCCAGGTGTATTTTGAGCAGAAGTCACAAGGCACTGAGCTTCTGCTGTATCTCGAGCTGAAAACTCACTGCTAGCTAATGAAGCATCCCCAAAATAATTTAACATAAATTAATATTAAAAGTTTTCCTGAAAGAGGCCGCGGTTTTTTGCCTCTCAGTGAAAGCACTTTGCCAGGATTTATGGATCTTCTCGCACAGTTTCCAAATCCAACTGTTCAGGAGCTGCACTTGCATATTAGGGATGGAAAATGAAAATTCTGGGTGTTAAAGCTGCACTGAACTGCTCTTTCCTCCCCCCCAAAATGCACAAGGCCAACAGTGCCTAGCATGAAATGAAAATTCAGCTTGAAAACTCAAGGAATAGCAACGAGCTGAGATGGGAGGGAGTGGATTTGGAACATTTATCAGCGTGTCTGACAGGGGCCCGAGGCTTGGGGACGCTCCCTGCTGCCACTCAAAACATCCATGGCTGTTATCCCTTCCCTTCCCACACCCTGGAGCCTGGAAATCCAGGCAGCAATGCCAGGGTGTGGCCCTGGGAGCTGCAGGGCCTGTCCCCAGTGTCCCCAGTCCTGCTGTCACTGAAGAAGGAGCTGCTGGATGTGCTGAGACCCCTTTGCTGGCATTTGGTGAGGATTCCCCATCCCTGGGAGTGTCCCAGGACAGGCTCAGCACCCTGGGACAGTGGGAGGTGTCCCTGCCCATGGACTGGGATGGGCTTTGAGGGCCTTTCTGATCCAAACCACTCCATGATTCTGTGATACCAATACACCTCCCTCCAGCCAGTCTTAGAACATCACCCTGTACCAAACAATTCCCATCGTGACAGCTCCAAAACTCCACGATTTGGCATTAAAAAATTCCCATCGTGGCAGGCCCAAAACTCCACACATGGACATTAGAAATTCCCATTGTGGCAGCCTCAAAACTCCACACTTGGACATAAAATATTCCCATTGTGGCAGCCCCAAAACCAGGATGAGATGAGGGCATCAGGAGCTTGGAAAAAACACAGACAAGGGAGGTAAAATCAGAGCAAAATTTTGACCCTTGGCTGAGAGAGAATAAAGATAACATTGAAGGGTCTCCTCTCTCTTCACCATTTCCTTTATTCTGTATGACCCTAGCTCAAATCAGGGGGTGAAAAATGAGGAATTAGAGCTCCCAATTCCCACTCTCTCCTTGTTAGCACCAGGTGAACATAGCTCGCAGGTTTCACCATCTTAGAGAGGTCAGGAAATGGAATTTATTTGGAAATTCCATTTTCTGACCTGAGAAAAATCCCATGGCTCCTGCATTTCTTTGCATAGGGAGTAAAACCCATGAAATATTTAGCAGGGCAGATGTACCATTTAAAAAAAAAGAAGACAAAAAAAGGAGTGATTCAAAAATATCAAAACACGTTACCTCAATAAGACTGAAACATTCCTCCTGATGAATGTTTAAAGTAAAATCACTTCCACATTAGAATAATAAAAGTCAAAACTAAACAAGAACATCCAAACCAAGTGTTTTGACATTATTGAAAGGAAACAAGTTGACATGAATCTTTCACAGCTTCTCCATCAAATATTATTCATACAGGGGGAAATTTTGACAAAGCGGCGTTTTCTGAGGGAAAACCCGGCAGCAGGAATTTTGCAGAGTTCTTTGTGCTGTTTGGCTGCGGGTGGTGGGTGGGAAATTGGGTGAGGAACGAGAGCAAAGCCTCCCCTCACACACCCTAAATCCAGGCTGCTCCTCCGTGGGAATTTCTGCCCTTTGCCTGGCTTATTTCTGGGGGGGAAAAAAAAAGATTTTTGGAGCTGCCAGCAAGTCAAACTCTGGTTTCTGGAAGGGATAGCCACAGGGTGAAGGATCTGTGAGACTGAGGAAACCCCACAAACGTCGCCCCCACTCAGGAAAGACTCAGGAAAATATTTCACGTCACGCACACAGGGTTTTGTACTTAAATGAACTTGGCTTAATCAGTTAAAGCTAATGGTGCTAGGTAGGAATTTGGAGGGTGCTTCTGTTGCCTTTTAGTTTTTGCCTCCAGGAACGAATAAAAATGGGATCATCTCATTCCAACCCAAGGGATTCCCTGGTTCGGAGCCCATGGAAGGGGTGGAACAGGACGGGCTTTAAGGCCCCATCCAACCCAAAGCACTCAGGGATTCCCTAAATGAGGAAAAAAGGGGATCTAAAGAGGAAACACAGCAAGGAGGGGATGAACTAGAAGGAAAAAGCCCTTCCTGGGCCTGGCTGTGGCAGCATCAGCACCACAGCAAACCCTGTCCTGAGCTTTGGGGCCCTGGCAGAGCCCAGCTCAGCACAGCACGAGCTCAAAGCCCTTCTGTGGCCCAGGCTCAGAGCTCCTGCTTTGTGGCATCCAACCCATTCCATTTAATTCCACGCGGAACAGAAGGCATTCCCCATGCCTTCTGACAGACCAACGATCCAGGGGGCCAGGAGATGCAGGACCTAAAAAAATAAACCCAGGGCAGGATTTCCACCTGGATAATTGGCAAAAGAACTGCAGGAAGCAGCAACAGAAATTTAGGATTGATTAAAGAAGATCCAGACTCCCATAATCTCCTTCTGAGGGATATTCATCACTAGCGGACTGAAGTCTCAAGTGGAAAAAAAAAACAACCCCAAAATCCTTTATTTCTTCTGCTGATGAACCCGAGTTTATTCCAAGCAATAGCATAAAAGTAAATCAATTATATGAATTCCTGTGCTAAGATGAAAAAGTTTGATTAAAAGCACAAAGGGCAGGGAAGGAAATCTCCAGCCTCAGCCTTGCAGAGCTCCTAAGCCTCTTTAGCACCGTGGGGCTGAATTCCAGCTCTCCACAGCCAAAGCCTTGCTCAGCACTCCCCGACAATAAACAGCCTTTAATCATCCCCTGCCTGCAGCAGGGGGGCTTGGGGCACAGACCTGAGTCAGCTCCTACCCAATTCCAGCAGAAATCCAAATTAAATTAGGGTGAGAGCATCCGTAAATCTCATTTTAATTTGAAATTCTCACTTGCTATTAAAACAATACAGCACTGAATGAAAATTTGGCTTTGTTCTGGTTTTTGGTGGGTTGGTGGTTTTTTTTCATGTTTTAATGTTTCAGCTCTTAGCACAGGAACTGATAAAATTAATTTACTTTTATGCTGTTGCTTGGAATAAACTTAGGTTCTCCAGTAGAAAAAATATGGGTTTTGGTTTTTTTTTGGAGACTTAAGTCCACTGATGGGGAATATCCTTCAGAAAGAGGAGATTATGGGAGCCTGGATCCTCTTTAATCAATCTTAAATTTCTCAGGAACTTCTGAAAAATGTGGCCTGAAGGAATCCTTTATTCCAGCTGTTACAATAGGCTGGGAATTTTACAATAATATCCTGATGGATGCGGGAGGCACCAGCTCTAGGGGAAGGTGTTTTCCCAACAAATCACCCAGGATTAAAAGAAAAGAGGGAGAAGCCCCAAGATCCCGAAGACTTGGAGCCCTCTCCCAAAAAATTTCAGCAGCCCTCAGCTCAGTGTAGTGGAGAAGAAGGAAAGGATTCCCCAGAAAAGTGGAGCTTAAGCCAAATTCCTTCTGCCAAGCACTGAAAATCCAAAAATATTGCTCATTATGATGGGAAAAAAAAATCTGTTCATGAGGATAAAAGTTGGGATTGGAGATTTGGGAGTGATCTTGGGGAACATCAATGAGCCAGACCCTGCCAGAGCTGCACTGAGAATCAATGGTTGTAAATCAGCCTAATTTTCACAGGGACAGCCAAGGAAACACCTTTCCAATGAATAATGTGCATTTGGGGCCTGGAAAATCCAGAGCTGGATGTTCCCCCTGGCCACTTGCAGCAGCTCTCAGGGAGACTTTCCCCTCAAAATTCCCCTATTTTTGCCAACACCTGTGACAACAGCAAACACACAAGCTTAGGCCAGGCTTGAGCACTCACATCTTGCTGCATTCCCTGAGTTTCTCTGAAAAAAAACCCCAATATGAATTTTTATTTCACTTGAAACAGCTCAGCCTAGCCCCAGTTTAAAGCAGCTGACAGCAGTGCTGGAACCACGGATTGCCCCAGCCTGTGCCCTCCCACAGGCACAGTCTGCTGCTGTCAGCTGAAATTCCTAAATTTTGTCTCAATAAAACAGCTGAAATGGCAATGGGACAGCCCCACTTAGCCAGCCTGGATGGGAAAGGAAGCAGCAAAACTGCTCTTAAGGAAAAAAAAAAAAAACAAATTAAAAAAACCCAAACAAACACCTGCAGAGCTTTTATTTAGAGGAGCTCCCTTTTCTCCCAAATCCCTGCACTCAGCTGGTCCCTGATCCTTTGGAAAAAGGGGAATTGGGAGGGAGAGCCTGGATTACCTTCATAGGTGGCTTTGAAGCCCAGCAGGTTGCTGACACTGTCGGTCTGGAAGAGAAGCCACATCTGGTGCTGGGTGCTGACAATGAGATCGGGGACCGTGGTGCCCGTCAGGCTGCAGGGAGAAATAAATCAACAGCAGCAAATCACCAACCTCCAAGTGGCCTCAGATTCACCCACCCTCAAATAAAGGTCTCTGCAGGAGCAGGAAAAATGCCAAACTAATTGAGAAACACCCTGAGAAAACCAGGGAGGTCTTCAAGCCTGGTGGGCACTCTCTCGTGTTCTGCGTTCTACCCCCACAGTGAATCTTCTCCCACCACCCTCAGTGCAATAATTACAATTTCCTGCCATTATTGTACAGCTCACCCAGCAGCCAAAGGGATTGTTTTCCTGCTCGCTGAGGTAAAACATCAGCAAACAGATAAAATCCCCAGAAACCAAACTGAGCCCTGACTGACTGGATCCTCTGAACTGCCCTCACAGCAGTTTCCAGTAGTACAAAAAAACCCCCAACTTTCCGCCCATTCCCTGCTACATTTCTGCCCTGGGAGAAGTTTCTACAAGGATCTAAAAAAGAAAAAAGCACCCGGCAGGCAAAGCACGAGCCCAAATCTGCTGAACACCCCGTGAGCCCTTGAGAAGTCCCACTAATGCCAGCAGGATCAGGGCTCTGCCTTCCCCTCAGGATTCTCCCAGGAGGGCTGAGGAGATTTTGGGAAATGTCACTGATCTCTCCCTGTTAATGAGGCTCGTTCAGCCTCTGGGATTAATCACTCGTGGTTCGACACAGCTTTAGAGTTTTATCCCCCACCCACATGAGCATCTTTTCCACAGGCAGATGCCCACGTGGAGCTCAGCTCCCTCTCTTCCCCGTGCTCCTGGAAACACGAACAGCATTTGTGTGGGCAGCATGATTATTCCAGGAGCAGGGCTGTTGTGTTGCCTGTGTTTAATGTTGTGATTATCCTGTTTCTGCTGAGGTATTATCTGCGAGAAATTCAGAAATTAAGCGTAAGTGGAGAAGGGTGAGAGGGTTTTTTTTAATCGTTTCTGCAGCGTTTTAAGAAATCCAAATTCATCCCCGTGTTTACCTCTGGGTTGGGCCTGGCCCCAGGTACAACAGCAGCACTCAAAAAGCTCCTGGATAAAACTAAACTCAACAGAAGAGAGATGTGGAATTGCTGGAGCAAGGCCAGAGGAGGGATGTGAGGCTGATAAAGGGACAGGATCCAGGCTGGGAGAGCTGGGAACGTTCAGCCTGGAGAAGAGAAGGGTGAGTGGAGACCTCACAGCACCTGCAGGAGAGCTGGAGAGGGACCCTGCATCAGGAACTGGAGTGGCAGGACAATGGAATGGCTTCAGGTCGGAGAAGGGGAGAACTGGGTGGGATATTAGGAAGGAATTCCTGGCTGAGAGGGTGGGCAGGCCCAGCTAGGGCTGCCCCTGGATCCCTGGCAGTGCCCGAGGCCAGGCTGGACAGGGCTTGGAGCAGCCTGGGACAGTGGGAGGTGTCCCTGCCCCTGGCAGGGGTGGCACTGGATGGAATTTAAGGTACTTCCACCCCAAACCAGCGTGGGGTTCTGTGACAGCTCCAAGGGCTGTGTCACCCCCCACTGCAGGTGACATTAACTCCGCTCCTTGCCGAGTGCCAGTTCTTGTCCAGGATGGGGATCTCAGGGAAACGGGACCACCCTGGACATCACAGAGCTCTCCTCCCCCTGGCAGAGATTCCCAGGGACAGGGACACCTGCAGCAGCCATGGCCCAGGCTCTCCCTGGAACCTGGAGTGTGTTTCTCCCTGCAGAGCTCTGTCCCTGCCTTTGCTCCGTGGTCGCTCTGACCTGCAGCAGGAATTTTACTGATCTCAGGGTGCTGCTAAATGAAGAAGTGATCTCATTTTAGTGCCTGTTTTGCATCCCAGGGATGTTCAGGAGTGTTACTGTTGGTTCTCAGTTTATTTACTGAAGCAGCACCAGGCAGGAATGAGGAGCACTCCAAGAGGAAAATCCTCCAGGAAAAGGTGCTTCAAAGCTTTCTGCATTCTTTGCCACCCCACTTTTAACAAGCTGGATGATTGATTTGGGTGCTCATTCCTTCAGGAAATCAAATTCCTTCTGCAAGTCAGGAAGCCCAGCCTAACAATCTGCTTTGTTCCCATTTTCCAGGGGTGAGAATGAGCCTGGGAACAAATGCTCCTTCCCAGCTTCAGCTTTGGGATGGAACCTGCTGCTGTGCAACTCCACTCAAGTGCATTCCTTGATTGGAAAGGCAGCAGGGCTGAGCTCAACAGCCAAGGAGGACTGAAGAGCAGGAAGAAAATTGGAATTACTGCCTTTGACAGGAGCTTCTGCATGTTGATTCTTCCAAAGAAGCCTCACTTTGTATCCAGAGATTATTCCTGATCTGTGAAACCAGCTGAGAGTGGGCAGAAAACTCTGGAAAAATGATGCATGAACTTTCAAGTATATTAATTAGCACTGTGGTCTTCACACCTCTCTCCCATTTAATTATTTTTCAATTAATCCTCCTGAGTTATTAAAAAAAAAAAAAAAAGAAATCCCTGGAAGTATTAGTACCAGGAATTTACTGGAAACTTCCTGGGAAAAGATTTCAGGCACTGCACCTTGCTCAGTCACAGATATTCCAAATTTGCATCAGCAAAGTGCTGAGGAGATAACAGAGAGTGGGGAAAAAAACACAGACTGATTAAAATCCAATCTAAGGAAAATCTTCGTAGGTTTTAGGCAAATCAGAAGGAATGGAATGGGAAATCCTGTCAGGAATTTCTTGCAAACTGCTGCCACAGCAGGGATTTGCAGGCTGTGACCAAGCACCTGTGCAATAATCAACCTTCACATTCCAGGCTGGGGTTCCTGACCAAGAACCACTCCTGAAACAAAACCTGGGGGAAAAAGGTGTTTGGGAAAGACAAGGAAATATTGATGTGTCAAAATGAAGTGGACGGCTGCTTCACGTGGAAGAACAAGGGAAAAACACAACAAATTTCTTCATCAGTTGCCAGAGCCCAATAGCTTTGCTGGAGTGGTTTTGGAGAATCCTCGAAGAATGTGGAGAAGAAACCTCCACAGAACATCAGATTTGCAAGCAAAGGATGCAAAAATCCCCAATCCCAGCCTGGAAGAAGCCTCGTTTCCCCAGATGCACCCTGGCTGTGGAATGCTGGGGATGTCACTCCAAGATCTTGGATTTGCAGCCAGGTTGCACTGCTCAAAGTGATGGCAGCAGGAGAGAGAGAGAGAGAGAGAGATCCAAACACCTCCTGGGGGGCTTTTGCACCTCAGCTTTTCTCAGCTCCCTGCAGAGCCTCTCCCTGAGCACAGAGGGGAGGATTTTTGCTGGAGCCCTGGGCACAGAGAATTTCAGCTTTCTGTGCTGCCAGGCACTGACCCCCAGGAGAACACTGCATTGAGCAGAAGGTTCCAAAATTGAGTGATGGCTCTGGGACTGTGGGTGTGAACTTTGGGTAGAAGTGTGTCAGATCACACAGGGTGAAAATTTAGAGCTTTTAGTTTTGGGGTATAGTAATAGATATAAAGCAAGATGGAGGTTTTAGGGTGCTGGCCTGTCCTTTTTCACCTTCTTCTTCTTCTTGGGTTTGGGTGATATTGTGGGATTGGGTGGAAAATGCAGACCACAGGTGGTTGGTTACTGGGCTAAAAGTAAAAATAATCCATGTGGCATTAGCTAATTGGGGAGTTTACTCTTAGAAGGCCTTGCAGAGAGAAACCTTGGGCTCCATTTTTAGTTTGTTGGCCTGGCGTGCTGAAGAACTCCCCCTTTGTGAGACTGTAATGTCGATAAGAAAGAATAAACTTCTGAGCCCAACAAGAAATCCCCTCTATCTCATTCATCCCGACCCTGGACAGAGTAGATAAACTACGGATTTTGTGTCCCCAGCAGAGCCAAGCAGCCCAAAGCCCAGCCCAGGAGAGCAGGATTTCCTGGGAGTTGTTACTCACACGTAAAGCACAGATTTCTGCTCGCCGACCTGGCCTCCGTCCCCCACCGTCAGCGTGTCGTAGCCTCTCTCCAGCTCGAATTCCTCGAAGGTGAGTTTGATCACCTGCCAAAGCAGGGCACAATTAACACTGTTCATCAATTAATTAACACCATTCATCAATTAGCACCAAGCCTTGCCCTGATTTATCATTTATCTATTAACACCAAGCCCTGCCCTGCTGGTGGATTCCAGAGAGCATCAAAATCTCGAGGGCATCCCCAAAAGTTGCTGGTTTTTTTTTTTTTAAACAAGATTTTGGAATTGTCTCTGCCTTGTCTCCTGCCTGCCTGGATGACTTCAGGATTTGGGTGCTGGGATCTCCTTTTCCCACCTTTTCCCTCCCCAAAGGTGGAATTCTGGAGGTGGATTTGGATGGAGTAAATGCAGAGTCTTTGACTCTGTGGCCCAGGAAATTCTCCTGGTTCGTGGTCAGAGAGGAGAAAATTGATGGATTTATGTGAATTGTCAGGGAATTGTCTCCAAACACAATCCCTGCTTTTCCTCTCCTGCTCCACCCAAATTTTGGATTTTTGCAGCCTCTCTGCATCATTTAGGAGCAGAGCTCCCATGGAAATTTGTGCTCCAAGGCTCTCAGGTCTTTGGGAATCTCTGCTTTTCAAATCCGGTTTAGGGGGCAGAGTCCTTAACCCAGCCTGGGACAGGCTGAACAAACAGAAAAAGAAAAGATTAATTAAATTAAAGAAGAAATTCACATTCTCCATCAGCAGAAATCATTGGGGTTTTGTTTCCTGGATTCTTTACCTGACCAACAAAAATATTTTTTTTTTAAAAAGCACAAAACCAGTTAAACGCACGTGCTCTTTGTAAATACATTCAATTTCTTGTCTTTTAACAGATTAAATCACCAAATGTGGGCTGATGCTTCTTTCAGCTGCTTCACACAACACAAAAATAATCAGAAGTCAAGAAGGAGCCCGAGCCACGTGAGTGCCAAGGACCACAGAGCTCTGGGGCCACTTTCCACCTCAGTTTGGGGCAAGGAAACCCAAAATCTTGCTCTTGTCGTTTCTTGCTTTTATAAGCAGCACCTCCTGCAAAACTTGAGCAGGTGTGGATTCCCAGAGGGATAAAAACCGCGAAATTCAAACCAATAGTAAAAATAAAAATTTAAAAAAAAAAAAAGGTGTTTATATAGTTCAGGCTGAGCTGTCCAGTGTTTTCTTTTCTACAGATGAACATGGTATTTTTCAATGCACAGAAAATTAAATTTAGAGTTTTTAGCCATTTTGAAAAGAGGGTTTTTTTTTCCCCCCAAAGCCCCAGGATGGTGAACCAGGAGCCCGGGTGATGCTTCAGACAACTTTAATTTGTGTCTAGTACCCAAATATTAACCTGTGCAGGCTACAGAAGCATGAAATGCTGGAATAATGTAATTAATCCAGAGAACACTGAGCTGCAGAGCTGCACACACCATTACTTCAACCAGCCACTCAAGGAGCTGCATCCTGAGCAGCCTGACCCTAATTAAACAACTAATTACATCCTAGCACACTCAAGGCTGCAACCTCGTGGCACGAGATTTGGATGCTGAATATTGTATTTATTTACCCATTTTCCTGGTGGTTTTGTTGGGTTGTATTTTTTTTTCCTCTGAAAGCTGCAAATTTAATCCATTTAATTTGATTATTTAATAATTTGTTAAACAGCCATCAAACTTGGAGCTGCTTGAAGTGACAGGGAGCAATAAGCAAAGCCAGGAAAATGGATGGGATTCCTGATTCCAAAGTGCCACCAGAATGGAAGTTCAGTCACATTCCGAGGAGAAAAATCCTCAAGAATTCTCTCCAGGAGAACAGCAGCTACAGCAGTTCCAACCTGGAGCTTTACAAGCACATTTCCCTGCTCTCCAGGCTGCAGAATTCCCTTCTCCTTTGGGATTAATCATCCCCTGGAGGGGCCCTTTTTCCTCCAGCAGCTCGGACACAGATTTTTTTTGGCTCCAGGTGGGAATAAGCCCAGGAGAAACCTCAACCAGCAACATCCATTATGTCAAAAAGGGCCAGAAATAGCTTTTATGCAAATCCCCCAATTATCATATGCATTTCTCATCTCCCCAGTGATTTCTTTTCCCACTGTGGTTGGAATTAATTCCCAGGGCACCAAGGCTCAGCTAAAAAAAAAAAATCCGAATAGTCCCCAGATGGGTTTGATGTCCCCCCTGTGCAGAGGAAATAACCCAAATTTGTCAGTGGGGAGGCCTCAGCCCTAAAGATGCAGAATTCCCAAAAAATCTGGAGGGCATTTTGGGGCTCAGCACATCCCTGGCTTGAGGTTCTCTGCCAAAGATAGAGCAGAGCACTTGCAAATGAGTCCTAAATTCAGCTCCCTGCTTTTCCCAAAGCTCCGTGGAGCAGGAGCAACTGGAGTCAATAAAAAGATCCCAGTGATATCAGCAGCTCCAGCTCAGACACACAATGCTCCTTTATTCCCAAGTATTTAATTATTATTTTAATGCATTATTTGTTTACTTATTTTATGTATTTAGAATGTATTTATATGTTATTTTACATATTTATGTATTATTATTTATTTTTGTATTATTATTATTATGCTCTTCATTCCCAAGTATTTTATCATTATTCTTCTCCTCATTCCCAAGAATTTTATTACTATTTTAATGTATTCTTATTTATCTATTTAATCTATTTATTATGTATTTCTATGTTATTTTATGTATTTATTTTATGTATTTATTATGCTCCTTATTCCCAAATATTTTATTACTATCATGCTCCTCATTCCCAAGTATTTTATTATTATTATGCTTTATTTATTATGCTTTTATTATTATTAGGAGAGCTTTTCCCAACCTGTGAGTTCAACTTCCATCAGGAAACGCCTAAAACCAAGAAACCCTTTGTAAACTGGCATTATTAACAGAATTAATTACGACTATTTCTCATTTCCAAGGCAAAGGCATCTCCTCTCAGAGCTCACAAACGCTGCTGATTTCACCCATCCACGTCCCAGTGTGTGATGGGCAGCCCACGGAGCAGAACCTTGTGCTGTGGAATCTCTGATCCAGTCTTGAAATGAAGGGACTGGACCAATTCCAATCCCCTTTCTGATTTAGGAAGGGCTCGGGACAAGCAGATTCTGTGTTTATGTTACGTGTTCTCAGGTTTCAAATCTGAGAAAGAAACCAACCAGGGGAAGAGGAGAAACTTCCTCTGAGCAGAAATTCCTGTGGAAAAATGAGACAGATCTACCCAGGAAGGCCAGAGGAGAAGCTTTTCCTGCCACACTGCTGATGGAAAAGCAGGAAAACTTTGGGCACAACTCTGACACTAAGAGAGCTGAAGGTTAGACCTGAACATTCACCACAAAAGGGTCAGTCAAACACTGGGCATGGCCAAGGACTTATTTCCCTCATTATTTTCATCTCTTCCTTCATAATTTGTAGCAGGAAACTCCAATTGAACTGTTATCCTACAAAACCCCCAGGAAATGCCTGCACCCAGCTCACCACCAGCTCTTCAAACACCGTTCTATCCATACCAAACCTGGACGTTGGTGATTTTTGGATACAAAAATGTACCAGAATAAAGGCAAAGGGTGAAATGCCCTCCAGGGAACATTTCACTGCACATCCCCCTGGTGAAGGGGACCTTCCTGGGGCTGATCAACCACAAAATCCCAACAAATCGGCACTGAAAAATCTCCTGGTTCCACACCTGGGTCTCCGAAAATCCAGGTTTTGTGCAGCCACACCATAGACGGTGACAGCCCTGAGGCACAACCTGCCTGGGAATGGGAATTTAGGGATATTCCTCATTAAAATGCTCCTCCCACCAGAGATCTGTGCTGGTTGAAGGCTTGAGCTCAGCAGGGAGGGAGAACTCCACAAGCTCTTCCTCCATCCTGCCCCTGCCTCGCTCCGGAGGGGAGGGAAAGCAGGATCCCAGCAGGGCTGCCAGCACTTCCAACAATTCCCAATTAAAAAAGAAAACCCAAAAACAAACAAAAAACCCTGAGATCCTGTGAGTCTGAGAGATTCCCCCTGCAAAAGGCAGGGAGCCAATGTGCAGGAACGTCCAGAGGCAAGGAAGAATAAATGAGAGCTTGGAGCCTTGGCAGGCTCAGGATTCATCCAGAGCTAAAGGGATGATGTTTGCAGGAATCCAGACGCTCGAAGGAATCAACGCCGTCGCCTTCTGAGAGCAGAAAAACGCCTCAGAAAGGGTTTTTGGAGCTACACAGCAAAGTAATTCCTGTTCTTCTGCTCCACATCTGGAGGAGAGACAAGGGCTGAGATTGGAAAAAGCTGTGAGGGCACCAAACACTGCCCTCAACTCAATTCCCACTGCCAGGGGAAAATGGACAGGGATTGATCTTGCCCAGGGCAGTCACACCTCATTCTCTCCTCACACACTGGAGTCACACCTGTACAGAAAGGACTTTTCTGTATTTAAAGGCTTTTTTTTTTGGTATTTAAATTTACTTAAATTATTTAGGGTTTTGGTTGTTTTTTTTTTTTTTTTTTTTGTATTTAATTGTGTAACAGTGCAAAAATGGGAATAAATTTACAATACTGCATTAACAGTGTGAGATAGACCCAAACCTTGCTCCTCTTCCCCTGGGGACTGAAATCCCACTGGATTAGGGCCAGTCAAAAA
>VWZN01013909.1:32097-56508 GCA_013396955.1 Regulus satrapa | reverse complement strand
AAAAAAAAAACCAGAAAAAAAAATCAGCATTCCTGGCACAGCCTCCCTGCCCTGATGAACTGCTTTGCTGGGCTGCTGGGGCACCTCCCCGCCCTCCACACAAGATATCAAAGGGGCTTCGATTACAAATAATTACACTCACTTTTAATTACAACCCTTAACAAAACGAGTGCTCAGCAGGGAGCGAAGGTCAGGGATTTAAAGACAGGGAAGAGTCTGTGTGGGGACAGAAACTGAACCTGAGGGGCTGAATAAACCTTTACTGCAAGGGTGAGGAAGGGCTGGAAAAGGTTTCCCAGAGAAGCTCTGGATCCCTGGAAGTGCCCAAGGCCAAGCTGGGCAGGGCTTGGATCAACCTGGGATAGTGGAGGTGTCTGGAAGGGTCTGGAATTGTCTGGATGTGTTTGGAAAGGTCAGGAAGTGTTTGGAAGTGCCTGGATGTGCTTGGAAGTGTCTGAAAGTGTCTGGATTTGTCTGGATGTGTCTGGAAGTGTTTGGATGTTTCTGGATGTTTCTGGCTGTGCACACACACTCCACCAATACATCCCAGGATCATCCAAACACGTTCCAGCTTTTATTCCATAAAACATCAGTGTAAAGGACACCCTTTGTTCGTCTCCTCCTCTCCGGAGATTTCAACAATTCTCTTCAACAACGGCTTTGAACTGAGAGGAAGCAGCTTTAGATGGGATATTGGGATTGAATCCTTCTCTGCGAGGCTGAGGAGGAGCTGGGATAGCATTCCCAGAGAAGCTGTGGCTGTCCCTGGACCCCTGGAAGTGCCCAAGGCCGGGCTGGAGAAACCTGTCATAGCGAAAAGCATCCCTGCCCTGCTCCGAACTCCCTCCCAACCCAAACCCCGCCTGGAATTCCATGGGAAACACCAGAAACCCTTTGTCCCTGGAGCTGCAGAGCTGCCCAGCACCCCCCAGGCCCCGGGGGCCGTGTCAGGACCCACCTTGGCGGGGTTGAGGGCGGTGATGACCCACACGCAGTAGGCGTTGTTGTCGTACTGCACGGGGTAGTTGGGGGACGTGATGACCCCGCTGGGGCCGCGCAGGTACGTGTCACACATCCTGGCTGGGGACACAAACGGGGCACACTCAGCACTGCGGGGGGCCTGCCGGGGGGCAGGGAGGAGGGATGAGCTTGGTATGGAAGCGGGAGAAGGCAAAAACGGAAATGGCGTTGCTTCGGCGGCCTAAGAGCGCTCCTGTTTTCCACCCATGTGGCAGAAAGGGAGGATTTCTCTGTGAGGAGTGGGGACATCAACCCCTGACCCACAAAACCTGATCTCAACAAACCCAGATCCTGACAAACATGATCACCTTTAAACCCTGATCCCAACAAACCGTGATCCCAACAAACCCTGATCCCATGAAACCGTGATCCAAACAAACCCGATCCAAACAAACCCTGACCCCAAGAAATCCTGATCCCAACAAATCCTGGTCCCCTCAACTCCTGATCCCAATAAAGCCTGAACCAACCGAAGTCTGACCCCATCAAACCCTGATCCCTTTAAACCTTGATCCCACCAAACTTTGATCCCATCACCCCCTGATCCCACCAAACCTGATCCCTTTAAACCCTGATCCCACCAAACCCCATTCCCGTCTCCCCTCAGACCAACACCCAGCCAATCTCTACTCCTCACACTGTTTTTTTTCCTTTCTTCCCTCCTTTTTTTCCTCCCAAAAATCCTTCCCCATCCAGGCCAGAGGGGCCACGAATGACACAACTCCTTCCTGCTGTCCCCAAAAAGCCACATTCCCTTTTCTTCCTGCAGATCAAACCCCCAAAATGCTGCACAGTGAGGATTTATTAGGTCATTATTAAGTATTTATCAGCTGGTTTCCTTCTGTGGGCTCAGAAATAAGGTGGAAACTCAGCTCTGCATCTTCAAAACATCTCAGGTAAAGGAAAAGCTGGGAAAAGTGCTTAAGCAGGGAAAATTTTGCCTGTGGAATGCCTTTGATGTAATATTTAGCTGAAATATTACACAAAAAAAAAAAAAGTGGGGAAAAACATCCTGTTTCTGGAAATGCTCTCTGCCACTGTGATGGAGCCTAAAAATTAATTTATTTTTGAAGTTTATTTATTTAATTAAATGCATAACATAATTAATGAGATGTATTTGCACAGGTGGAGTCTGGTTTTGGGGCTTTTTTTCTCTGTAAAACATGGGAAAATCATCTCCTGGCCAAGATGTGGGAATATTTGGAATGGCTGGGAAGCAGCTGAGGTCACTTATCCACAATGCTGAACAACTCCTGCCTCATCCTGGAGCTTCCACAGCATAAAAAAAAAAGGGCAAATCCCATTATTTTCATTTTTCAACTGGGATTAAATGACTCTCCCAGAGGAAATTTGATGAAGATGAGGGAAGCTGCAGAACTTTCCCCCAAAGTTTGCTCAGTGGGAATTTAGAAATTATTGAAGCCCAAGGGGTTAATATCTGGGCCCGACTCTGGAATTTGAGAGAAACCAAAGTAGAGAAATGGAAGAAACTAGGAGAAAAAAGTGGCAGAAAGCTGAAAGAGAAATCAAACTATTTAAAAAGGAAAAAAAAAAAAAACAAGCCAAAACATGAAAGTCAGCAGCTAAAAAAATTAAGTTGATTCACAGAAACCGAATAATGCAGACAAATCCTTTCTTATCTCTTGCAGGAGGACACCAAAAATTTCCTTTATAGTGTCACATATTTATGCCAAATATCCTCTTACACTGATTCAATTTATTCCGGGCTTGTTTCAAGAATTACATGGGATTCCAAAGCCCTGAAAAAATCTGCAGATGAAATTAAAGAAAAAAAGAACTAGGGGGCGAAAAAAAATCCCTATTTATGATTTTAAGAGCTTTAAAGGGATTCAATTAAAAATATTACAAGTTGTTCTTTATTAGCATTACAAATATCACAATGTGACATTTCGGAGAGGGAATGAAAACAAAATGGCCAAAGGCAAAATGGAAAAAAAAAACCTCTCAATTCCCTGATGGCTCATGGTACAGGATGAGGCTCCTGGGGAAGCACAGCCCAAAAATCCCACATTTCCAGTTAGAAATCTCCCTCCATCTCTGCTTTTCCAGGTTTTATTTCAGTCTTTCCTTTTACAGGATAAGAAGGAGAGGGGAGAAAACACCTGGAATAGGGAGGGGATGGCCTTGCTCAGGTTCTGCATCCCTGACCAAAAGGAATATTCAGGAAAGAGGGAAGGGAAGGGATTTGGGGACAGTTGGGAAATTCATGGGAAGAGTCAGTGAGGGGAGAAGGAGGTGCAGAAACAGGGCCTGAGGGGCTGAATAAAGCTTTAATGCCAGGGTGGGGAGGCCCTGGAGAAGGTTTCCCAGAGAAATCGTGGCTGGCCCATCCCTGGAAGATGTCCCTGCCCCTGGAACAAAATTTTCCTTAAGGTTCCTCCCAACCCAAACACCACTCTGGGATTATTTCACCTGAGGGCAGCACGGGTGATGGAAAAGGGACATGAAGGAGCTGGGAATTCCCACAAATCCCAAAATCCAGCCAGCCTGATCCCCTCAGGCTGCCCCTGGATCCCTTGGAGTGTCCAAGGCCACCTTGGAGCAACCTGGGAGAGTGGAAAGAGCAGGACACTCCTCAAGATCCCTCCCAACCCAAACCATTCTGGGATTATTTGACCTGAGGGCAGCATGGGTGATGGAAGAGGGACACGAAGGAGCTGGGAATTCCCACAGGTCCCAAAATGCAGCCAGGCTGAGCCTCCTCACCTCTGCAGACGGGCCGGTGGTCGCTCCAGGCCACGATGATGTCGCTGACTCTCTTGCAGGTGATGCTCTTGGAGCCCTGCAGGTCGTAGCCCTCGTTGCAGGAGAACTGGATGCTGGAGCCCAGCCTGGAGAGGGGACAGAGGCGACATCAGCCTTGTCCTGCCTGGTGCATGCCAGGATTTGGGGCCAGAGCCACCCCCTGGCCCCACAGGCAGCAGCAGGAAGGGAGGAGGGAGCAGCCCTGCCTCCCCCTCTGCCGTGTTTGCCCCAGGTGCTGATGTCAGCCTTTAATGACATTTCAGTGGGAATTTCATCCACAGCCGTGGGACAGGACACGCTCAGCGTTCTTATGAAGTGGAAAAAATAAATCTTTATCAACTGCTGAGAGTTCTGTTCTTTATTCTGTAGTTTGGATTCGAAGCCTTTGCTGTTCCAGCTGCTTTGTTCACTGAGGTAACACCATCCAATTTGCAGTGGCTGGGAATTCATCCCCTGGAATTCAGCAACTGTTGGGAATTCCCTTCCCTCTGCCCTCCCTTCTTTGCTGGATTTCAGGAGAATTTGCAGACTGGGATTCAATTGAGAGATACTTGCCACGAGCAGAACAGCCCTGGCCAGAGAAATCGGATGAAATATTGATTCCCCATGGCCACCAGCAGCTGGGGCATCCCTGCAAAGGAAAACTAGGAACTGGAAAGGAACACCAGCACTGGTATAAACTTTATCAACCCCAATTAGCTGGCACCACACAGACTCAGTAAGAAGCAGCCTCAGCCACCTCAAATTCTCTAAGGGCAGGGCCATGCTGGGGCTTGAGTTTGAAAAGTGATTTTCTTTTCTTCTTTTTTTTTTTTTTGGCTGTTTCAGTTTTCCAGATGAGGGATGACAGCACACAGGGATTCTGCAACCTGGATTGGGAAAGGATAAAAATACTCCAAGAGATCTTTAGAGATCCTCACGTGGAGCAGCACACACGGGCAGGGTTTTACACACGTGTTCCCCAAAACTGGGCAGGATTTTGGGAGGGGGACAGAGCAAACAGAGCCCCCCACACCAGGAGCACACCCAGGAGCTCTGCAGCATGCACAGAACACACAGAAAATGTTCTTACCTAAAATCGTTGCCTATCCTTTTGCCTCTCTCGGGAATCCCAGGGTCTGGACACAAATTATGTCCCTGGGACACACCAACCTGAGTTACTACAAAGCAAAAAACAGCACATACAGAGACAGAATAGCAAAAGGAACATTCTTTCAGCAGCTGTCTTGGTGGATGTGGCGAGAATAATGGCAACTGGGAGCTCAGAAACCTCAACGTGTTCCGTTTTATTCCGGAAAAACAACGGCTTTGGAGACAAATATCCTGCTCACTTTACACACCCGAGTGTCTTCTAGGAAATGCCAGCTAGGGACACAGTTTTCCCTCCGTTCCACTACATAAAAAGTTGGTTTTTTCCTTCATTCTGCTAAATGACATCAATTACAGAGCCTATGATTAAAACGCCACCCGTGACCCCATAGCCCTCCAAGCCCAGCCCAGTGTGCCAGGAAAGAAAACAACTCCATGAAAAGGCAGGTGTGTGACCCCAGGGGGAAAAACCAAGCACAGAACGAGAGGGAGAAAGGAGAGGGGAATGCGAGCCGAGGGTTTGAAAGCCAAGTCATTTAGTTGGAACATGGAAAATTTTATGGAGCAACCTCGATGCCAACAAACATGAAATCCATGGAGTGGTGACCAGCACTGAAGAAACCTCCCAGCTCCATCCTCTGCCTCCCCATTTCCAGCCCTCTCCAGCCTGCCCAAGGCGCAAAGGAGGGTTCAGGGTGGGGTAACCTGGGGGGCTCCTCACAATCCTGATTTCCAGTCTGAATTCCAGCATGGTAACACGGGACAAAGGGGTGATTTTGCCACAGGAATTCGATGGGACTTCATTTTTGCTTTGCACCCGAAACACCACCAAATTTCTCAGCCGTGATGCTGAATCACTAAAACAACCCCTTTTCCGCCCCACCTCTGCCTACCACTGGATTAGAGGGAAGAAAATCCCAATTTTCTTCCAACCACAAAGGCCACTGCCAGAAGGGGGGTGACACTGAGGTGACACCAGCTCGTTTCTCATGGCAGACACAAGGGCTCAGCAGCTGGAGCCCTGCAGGGGCAGGGGGGAGAATCCACCCAGACTGGACACACACAAAGCCAAGAGCATCCAATACTTGGAAATTAACCACTGGGGAATCCCTGGTGCATCCCCAACCACAAGGAGGGAAGGATCAATTCCTTCTTCCCAACCTTTGCTGATCCCGAAAATATTCCAGCTTCTCCTCAGCACTAACACCTCTTCTGATACTTTTTAGGAATTTCCTTTTTAAAGCCCTTTTTTCTTCCCTTCCTGCTGTGCTGGAGCAGGGATGGGGCTGGGATTTGTCCCCACACATGGCTCTGTTTTCCCACACGGTGCTTCAGTGCTCTGAGCTCTCCTCCGTGTGAGTGAGGGCACAGAGGTGCCACAGACACGGATTTATGGAAAACAGCCTCCTGAGGGACTCTTTTCCCACTTTTCCATGTCCATAACCCCTTGTTAAGCTCAGCCAGGTGAGGAAGCAGCAGCACCAAAGCAGCGTCTAGAATCCCTTGTTTTTTTTGTAGCTCCAAATTTTGCTCTGCCACTTTTCACAGGCCCAGAGAATTCCAAATCACCCTGGAGTGCGAGGGAAGGGAGCCCACGGATTTGACTCCCAGCTTCTGACAGAAGTTGGGCTGAACAAAGCCCTCAGGTGCCACCGTCCTCCTTGGGGTTCCTTCCTTGCACATAAAAGCTCCAAACAAAGGAGAATTCTCCTCAGGATGAGGGACCCAACCAGGGTTTTATGTCCCAAGGCCATGGGAAGTGCTTAGATTCCTGATTTTCCTCCCCCTGACCAGACACACCTGTAACAATAACAACCACAGCTTCCAGGGCTGCATCCCAACACTTTGGAGCTCTTCCTCAGAGGAAAAAAAAAAATCACATTCCCACAGCAAATTCCTCCTGCCATGGTCAATACCCTCCTCCAGACCACCCCTTCTATGTCCCTCAGAGTTATTACTTCGTGCCCATTATTCCCTTTATTATGGAAATAATCACTGCTGTCACACCCAGGAATTATTTCCCATATCAGATAAAAACAAAACCTGGAATTCAAAACTTTGGGAAGAAACGAGGCCCCAGATCCCCAGGAAAACACAGGAGGAGAGTTTGTCAGTCCTATTGCTGAGGTGCAAGCCCAGCTCATCTCTCGTTAGCTGGAGGTTCATTAACACCTAAAAACACGTGTAGATAAAGCAGAGAACAGGGAAGATAAAGCTGAGCAAAGGGGAGAGGGAAGATATCTCCACATCCTGGGAGTTGGGGAATTTCCCTTTCAAGGAGAGTGAAAGAAAAGGAGGAGATGGATTAGATGCTCATTCACAGAAACTTTTGTTCTCTACCTTTTGTTTTGAACACACACACACACACACACAAATAGAGCAGCCCAAAGGTTATAAACTGGATTTGTCATGCTGAGAATTCACTCTCAGTGCCCTGTTCACCTTCCCAAAGCTTCATCGGGGCTGTGCCATTCCCAAATGAACCCTTCAAGGTTACTGGAAAAACAACAGATCCCAAAAATTGTGTGGTTCTGTATTAGCAGCTCAGGAAGCCTCTCCCCCAACCATGGCATTGGTCCCTCATCCCCTCATTCTCCTGGTTTTTTGGTTGTTTTTTTTTTTTTTTCAATTTCTTTCTCCTCATGAATTCAGTGACAGCCAGTTCTGATTGCCACTGGAATTTCACTGTTAAAATATTCTTTAGTTCTATCCCTCTTCATAAAGAAGTTCACTAACAGACTCCCAAGGGACAATTTCTCACCGAATTTTGGAACTAACAAAACAAAGCAGCGCCTAAAGAACTTTAACAAAGCCCCAAAATTTCTCAGCAGGAGAAATCCAATGAAAGGAGGCGATGCTTTCTCCTGGCAGGAGGGGTGGGGAAGGAATTAAAGGGTTAATCCATGTGGTCACACCAGGGTTCTGACTAATTCCATGCAAACTTCTGGGAAAGATTACAGAAGTCAGGCCTGAGAGCAGGGAGCTGATTTATGGGTGCAGGGCTCACCCCAATGAGGTCCTGCTGCATTTCCAAGCCCTTTCGGCACCCAAAAAGTCAAGGATTAAGTGATTCCAAAACCTGGGGGACCAGACACTGAACACTCCCAATTTTAGCAACACCAAGTGTGAAAAGGGCACAGCCGAGGTCCTGACGCCGGGGAAACCCAAATTCCAGCTGGAAATGTTCCACCTGGAGAAATCTAAACCCGAATTTCCCACCGTGTGTTATTCCAGAACAGCTCAGAAGATGCAGGCTGACAAGCGTGCCCAGAATTCCAGAATCCCCAGCCCATTTCCAGCGTGTCCCACCCAACCCAAGCAGGGTCTGTCCCCAAGCCCAGGTGGCTCCTGTGGCCCTCAGCACTGCTCACACCTCCCCAAAATCCAGGAACCCCCACATACACTTGGCCGAGACCTAAAAACTGCTCAAACCATCCCCCCCAAAATGAGTTTGAAAAGGAGATTTTGACCGAGCTGGACACGCACAGAATTCCCAGACCTTCAACCAAGCCCTTCCAGCCACCCCCACAGGGCCTCACCCAAACACCACAAAAACCACTTGGATGCTCTTTTTAAAAACCAAAACACCACGGTTTTCCCCACTGTGGGACCTGGAATATTCACATTTACATTCTGCATTCAGTGCCAGAAACAACCTCCGAAACACGGCCTAAAATTGAACATCTACCTGCATTATTTTTTCTCTTGGTATTATATTCCCTCCAGAAGTGATTAAAGCAAGATTTCCAAATAATTTTACTGATGATGAGGAGGACAAGGCACTCAAATATGAACTCAAACAAACACATTCCACTAGAACTGAACACAAAGCAGCACCACCCCTCAGAATTCCACATTTTTATGGATTTTTTTTTTTTCCCTGTAAAGCAGCTGTTACATCACTGCATTTATCCTCCATTCAGCCCCACAAAACACACAAGGTTTAATCTGAACCAGGCAATCCCAAATCCAAAACCTCTGCAGGATTTAAGTGCGGATTCTTCCAGGGAGGATTTTAGGCCAGGTTTTAGCAATCAGCACTTGGAATAAAAACATTGCTGGTAGGAATAACTGAAAATAAAGCAGGGACTTGAAGGTTGGACTTGATCTTTTCCAGCCTTAACGATTTTAGGATTCTGTGGTATAGCTTTAAATGTTATCAAGAGACACAAGAATTCCTGAATTTCTGGTATTTGAGCCAGAGCAACTGGAAATTGCTCTGGACTAGGAAATTTCTTTACCCAGCCTGTCCCACCTGTGTAATTTGCTGTGATGCAGACTCAGCTCATGGATGTTTGGGAGCACAAGTCCAACCCTGCCAATCCAGCAGGGAACAGAGCAGAAAAAAACAAAAAACCCCGATTTTCATGGTGCCATCTCCCAGGATGCCATCTTTCCAGGAATCAGCTGGAAATTCTCTGTGGGAGCAGAAAACTGCATCAGATAGAGAAATTCAGGGCTGCAAATCCAGCCCTGAGGGAGAGCAGGGCACGGAGGGTGACCAGGGAATGGGGCCACCATCCCCATTCCCATGATTCCGGCTTAAAAATGTCCATCCTGAGCTGTCCTCCATCAGCAGGACAAGGTTTGGGCTCCCAAGGTGCTGAGCTGGCAGCTCTGAGCTCCTTGGGATGAGATAAACTGGGCAGAGGGGAGGAATTCCTGCTTTTTCTCCTCAGAAGTGCAGCAGGATGGGGACAGGGCAGGATCTGCTGGAAAGAGAAGTGCAGGTGCTGTGTCCTCCTCAGCCTCAGCACATTAAAAATGGGTACAAGTGCTCAAAAAAAGGCCATTCCCAGCGAGGAGGAATGGGAATTCTGCGTACTTTTAGTGCCACAATACTTAATTAAATCAATTACTTCATCACTTCCCCAGATTCCCCAAAATCCAGGAGCACACACACCCCTCTGTCTCCACACCAAGCCAGGGGGGTTTCTAACTGAATTTCCCACTTGGTTACGTGCATTGGGATATTTCTTCCAATTTAGTTTTTCCTGGCAAGGAATGTTATCACCCAGCCAGGAACAGCTTGGATGTGCAGTTTTCCTTTAAAACGGAATTATTTTCCCCTGGACATGCCCCCAGTGTTTTCTGCTCTGGAGATTTTGGGTTGTTTTGTTTTTTTACCTTGATCCCCAGAAAAAAGAGCCTCTAAAAATTTCCCTGGGAGCTGGGAGGGAGACCCTCCTTCCAGACAGACACTGAGCCACGATTCAGATCCAGTCCATCCATTGTTCTGAATTTTGTATTCAAATTCCACCCGAGCGAAATGTGCAAACTGCTCCTCTCTGATGGGGGTAATGGGCTATGCAACAAAATGAGCAATTCCAGCCTCTCCCCTAAAGCCCATTTGGAAAAATGCTACATCCTGCTCCCATTTGAATCATATAAAATATTAACTGCGAGTCAGAGCCTTCCTGTTTCATTTTAGAGTCACCCTGAGAGCCCAAGATTCAGGGACAAAACCCACAGGCTCTGCTCCTGATTTGGGAAGAATCTGATGGAAAGGTGAATGATTTCCCACCTGCCAGAGGGAGGCACAGCAGTGACCCCAAATGTTCTGCCCCCGATATGCCAAGCACTAAACACAACCTGAAAAATCAGCATTACAAAGCCAGAACTATAATGTTTCTGCATGGAAAATGAAATAAAACTCAAATAGAGAAGGCAAGACGCTGCTACTGCCGCTGTAAATTTTCTAAGATATATTTTTTCATGTTGTTCCTTATCCCTGCTCCTTATTTACAGCGATAACATCGAACCCATGCCAAACATTCTCTGCTTTCCCCACTAAAAGGAGTCCAAAGCTACAACCCTGGAGCACAGAACCAACCAAATCCAAGCCTCCAAGCCCTTGCACCCCCTTCCAGGAGTTAGTAAATGTTTGTGAACAGAGCACTGGCAGGAGGGAGTGATGCAGAAATGCAGAGGGAAGAGAGGGAAAAGCACCCACACTTTTTAGAGTGACGAGGTTTTAGAGATTACTGGAAAGTCCAATGAAATGTTCCAGGAGATTGTTATCAAAAAGACAGAGAAGGAGGAGCCAAAAAACTTACACACAGATGTCTTCTGGTTGTTGTCCTTGCTGGGCATGAGCTTCACTCCTCTGGACTTCAGCTCCATCTGCTTCTTGACTGCAGGGATGGGAACCAAAGGAAAGATGAGGAAAGGGTTCAGCTGAGCTTCAGGGATTTTAAAGTTTGCGTTTTAAAAAGACAAATGTGAATCACCCACATCCTGCATCCTTCCCTTTGGGGATCAGCCAGCTTATCCTGACTCCTCAAAACCAGCAGGGATTTATTTGTTTTCCTTGTTAGGGCTTTGGAGAGGGGGTTATTTTCCATGTCTGGGCTTTGGAGAGCTTGAATTTCAAACTAAAAATGGGGTCCAAACCCTCCTTCCCTCTGTAACCCACTAAAAATGGGAGACAGGCAAAAAGGAAGCTCTAAAGAACTTCAGGGATGCAGAGAGGAAAATGCTGAGCTGGTTTCCCCCCAGTTTTCCTGCTGCAGGAATTTATCCCATGAACCCATTACACAGCAGAGAAGTGCTCATAACCCAAAAACTGCACAGCTGGTGTGAATAAACAGCAGGGAAAGGCAGGAAAACAGCAGGGGAAATAAAACTAAACCCGGCCAGTGGCAAAGGGAAATATCAGCTCGCAGCCCCACACCTGAGGGACTCCTCCCGAAGTGGGACCATTCCCTCCCTGCTCCGAACCTCTACCAAAAGAGGAGAAAAACCAGGAAAGGGGACAAGAATTCCATCCATCTCCAAGAGTCCCAGCCTCTCCCCACACAGTGAGCAGCAATTTGTTTTTCTGCTCTGGACTTGGCTGCTGTTGAGGCTCCCTCCACCCCCGAGGGTTTGACACAAACCCCACCTGGCAGAACCATCTGGGAGCACCTGGATTTGGGATAATTCCAGCCCTCACTGTGAGGATTTGGGATAACCCAGTGTCCACATCCCTTTCTGGGAGCCTTTTCCTGACGAGCCAGCCCTCATCCATGGAGAAGCCCAGCCCATCTCGCACTTCAAACCCTTCTCCCCGTGTTCCTCATCTTGTCAGGCTTTCATCCCTAAATTAGCACATTCCAAAGACAAAGCTGTCAAGAAAAATTACCCATGTAACTAACGAGGTTTTTTTTTTTTAATCGTGCTGGGTTTTTTTGGGCTTTAAAAGCCCCTGTTTGGAACAGCTGTTGCAGGAGGCTCAGACAGGGAGAGGCTCCTTGAAGCTCACCTGAGGTGCTGCTTTGAGGGAGATGCTGGGTGCAGCTTTTCACTCATCATTTCCTCACAGCTTTTGGCTTTCTCTTTAAATAAAGCAGCAATAACTTCAAACTCAGGGCTGCATTAGCTGGAAAATATTCATGAGGAAAAGCTGCTGCTGCTGCTCCTGTCTTCCTCACCAGCTTCAATCTGTTCAGGGCAGCTGCCTTTTTTTATTAATTTAAGAAGGGGAAAACTAATTAACAGCAGGCTGCTGTCAAAGCAAATCGAACTCTTTGTTTCTTTTTACTCCAAATCCACCTGCAAGTGCAGCAGGAGGAAAAGAAAGCAGCAGGTTTTGGGATGCCCCAAAGGTCCACGTGGATGGGAATTTCCACAGGATATTTCCAGCCTGATCTCAAGGTTTTTAATAAATGTGTTATCTGTGGATCAAAAAAAGGACTTGGGGCTACCAAAACTCACATTCCTGGGGTAAAAATCCATTTCTGCTTCAAATAAAACAGTGACAGACCATCCTGCAATGATTCTCCAGCTTTTTCCAAGCAAGCACAGGGATAACCCCCTCAATCCCAGCCCACCATTCCTTCCCATGCAATAAAACCAAAGCAATTCCAAATTCCCAAGGCTGAATCTGGATTTTGATTTGAGTTTTGGATGTGGGTTGGGACTCTGCAGTCTCTATGTCTCTGCTCTGTGGTTGTGCTTTGGGACATGAGCAGTGAGGGAGCAGCTTTATAAAATAATCCCTGTTTTTGTATTCTCCACTGCACGTCCCCTTATCCAGCCCCCAGGGAATGTTTCCACTCTCCATGCAAACAAAAGCTCAGCTCGGATGATTTGTGCACGATTAAGGGAATTTAGAGGCCAAGCAAAGCTTCCCAAGCATTGGTGAACTCCGCCAGGGGTGATGGTGGCACCATGGATGGGACGAGATGCCCTTGGGAAGGTTCCATCAGGATGCAGCAACCTGCAGGGATTTCCCCAGTGCTGGACACCCCAAATCCAGGAGAAGGCAGAGGGAGGTGGCAGGGGGTGGGATGAGAGGAATTTTAAGGTCTCTTCTGACCCAAACCACTCCAGGATTCTCCAGCACAGGGAATTTGTAATTTGGATACACCCAGGCCTGGAAATCTTTCAGGGACACATCTCTAACAAAGATTCTCCCAGAGCCATCCCCGCCAGATCCTGTCCAACAAACATCACCCCGATGGAAATCTGGCTCCCAAACCCCTCACGAGCAACCAGACACTCATCAGCCAGCACCAATCCCAAAATTCAAAGCCCGAGCTGCAGCCCCAGGGAGCATCTCCTCCTCTAACTGCATCGTGTCCCTTTGCAGGAGGATTGATCAATCGGTAAAGACAAATTGATAAAGAGGGATCACTGCATCCTCTCCTCCTCATCCTTCATTTTGGAGCCCTAATGATGGCAGTCAGACTTTACAAATGACTCCATTTAGATCAGAGCCAGGCACAGTAAAGCACCGCTTGTTTTGTGCTTTTAAAAAATTAATTAAATAAGAACAATTCTCCCGCTCCCTGTTCTCAAAAATCTGGTGTTTGAAAATCTACTTTGTTTGTAAATTGGAATGTGGAGCAGTACTACAAAGAACTGTGTCAGGATAATTGGATGAACAGAAACTCCTGTTTTCTGGAGGGTTTTGCTGCTCACACACATCCAACAGATCTAATGGAATACTCAGCATCCTGTCAGATTTGAGAGATGACATTACAAAGCTCTGCCAGCATGGCAGGCAGGCCGGGCTGTTCCTTTTAAACCACTTCGTGTTGCTCTAAATGAGGATTTAAGCAGACATTTATTTATTTTTAATTTGGAAAGCAGCATTTCAGCAACAACAACAGAAAAAAAATCTATTCTGTGAAGATCTGTTCTCATTGTTGGGGGAACTGCTGTTAAATCCAGACCCTGCCTAGATCTCTCCCTCCTTCTGGGACGCTCACAGGGGTTCCTGTTCCTGGAGGAGAAGAGAAACCCCTCCCCAAACCCAACCCCTGGAAAAATCCCTCTTTTGGCAGGCTGAGCAATGGACCTTTGGGTATCAGAGCCTGCACAAGCACCAGGATTGCGCAGGAGACTCCACAGGTCACATGGCAGGAGCTAAAAATCCCTTTGGAACCCAAGGGTGTGATGCAGGATGGGGAGGGGAGAATCTGTGATGGAAAGGGGAAGATCCATGATGAGAAATGGGAGATCCAGGATGAGGAGTGGGAGATAAGGATGAAGAGGGGAAGATGCAGGATGAGCAGTGGGAGATCCAAGATGAAAAGGGGAAAGACCCAAGATGAGAAATGGAAGATCCTAGATAAGGAATGGGAGATCCAGGATGAAAAATGGAAGATCCAGGATGAAAAAGGGAAGATCCAGGATGAGGAGAGGTAGATCCAGGATGAAAAAGGGAAGATCTGTCCAAACAGAAGCCTGCCCATGGATAGATCTGTAGATCAAAGCCATGGATGGGGCTGGGAGCACCCCGGGATAGTGGGAGGTCATTGCCCACGGAAGGGGTGGAGCTGGATGGGATTTAAGGTCTCTGCCAACCCAAACCGTTCCAAAATTCCGTGACACCCTCCCAAAGCCATTTGTGTGTGTCTCGTGTGCAGCAGAGAGTTCTCCAGCCTTCCCTGACAGAGGCAGCTCTGCTGGGATCCGTCCTGTGCCGGGGCTGGAGCTCATCCCATTTATCTTCCTCCCGGAGGGAAGGGAAGCGGCCGGGGCGGGGAGATCGATAAAAGCTGCAATTATGTGTTGGTAACAATCAGCTCCAGAGCAATTAGGGAGCCAAGTTCCGCCATAAAATATGTGTGGAGAAGGGCAGCAGCAGCAGCCAGGGCAGCACTCCCATCTCTCCAATTCCAGCCCTGCATTTCCATCCCTCTGACACGGGGGGACAGGGGGTGCCACCTCACCTAGTTAAAACACTTCTATCTTATTTTCTTTCACCTTTTTGAGGAGGCAGGATGGGGAGGAAATTGTAAAAAAAAAAAAAAAATCCCGTGCACGGATTTCTCCCAGTCCCTTTGATTTCCTTACATGGGGAATGGGGAAAAAAACATTTGCAAAAATCAAGATTCAACTTAATGAAAGGGAAAAGGGAAGGGGGAAATATTTAACTCTCCCAGGAAGGGAACGAAAGGAATTTGCTGTACTCAACAACAACAACAAAAAAAAAACCCTTTCCACAGCCTGATTGCATCTAACCTTGCTTTTACATTCCTAAAGTGATTTCCAAATGAGGGCACGGATTAGGGAGAGCGGAGAGGGAACAGACAGAGAAGGTGTTCTGCAAAACTCGGGATCAATTTAAACAAGCTGGAAGGGAAATTGTTTTCTTATAGATTATCAGCAAAAGCCAGACCCCGTCCCAGAGGACACGGGGGGGTTCATAAATGATGTACAGACACGTCTTTGGAAAACAGACAGCAAATTAGAGCCACCCTAAAGCCTCCCTTCCTCCTCCTGGCCGATCCTGATGCAGCTCTCCTGATGAAAAATGCATTTCAGCTGCTGTGCTTCCCGTGGAATTACACGGCCTGTTTTGTAGGGATTTATCTCCAGTGAAATATTTATGTCCAGGCCAGGTTGTGGAAAGGGTTACAGGGAGGTTTTTAAAGTATCAGCATCTCCCGTCCTACAGATCCCACTGCCTGCAGACACTTTCACTTCATCCCTGGGAATTTTCACTGCTTGGCTGCTTGTTTTGCCTTTTTTTTTTTTTTAAAACTTTTAAGCACTGAAAGGCAGAAAGAAGCTGCCAAACTCCACAAAAATCATCAGAAAAAACGAGGGCAGGTCCCCTCTGGCAGCTGGGCCGAGGTCCTGCCTCGATTCCAGCTCAGGAATGAGGAGTTCAGTTCATTTCCAAGCACTCAATCCCCAGTTCATTCCTGCTGCCAGCGCCGCTCGCGCAGCGCGCACGAGACGAAAACCCCCTGACATTTATCTAATCAGGGGGAATTAGAACATTCATCCTGCCTCTTCTATGCAGGGAGAAAGGCTGGCTCAGGCAGGTGCTTTGGAGAAAGCAGCAATCCTGACAGCCAGCATCCAAAGGGAAGCTGCTTTTTCCAGGTGTTTGCGCTGCACAGCGACAACAAAAGGTTTTGGTTTTCTTGGTTTTTGTTTTTTTTTTCCTTGCAGTTTAAAGTCACTTACAGGCTCAAGGAAAGCAGGAAAGTTAAATAATGCTGTGGTTCATGCATTGAGACCATGCCAGCACTTCTAAGAACAATCTGGGAACACCCAAACAGGGCAGCTTCTTGCAGATTGATCCAAGGAAAATCCTCACCCTCTTCCCCTTGACTCCTCTCCAGAGCTCTTTCCCAGCATAATCCCCTTGAGAGGAGACCTGCAGAGCTCCCCTGAGCCCAGCCTTGGAGGGAACTCAAAGCCCTTCCTGCTCCTTCCCTGCTTCACTGCCCCTCTCCTGGATCCTGCCTCCAGAGCCGGCTGCACCCACAAGCCCCTTCAAAGCCATCACAGGCAATGTGGGAACACTTCCAAGGAATCCACTCAATCCATTCTGCTCCCACCAGGAGCTGCCACAACCTCCGAGCATCTTTGCTGCCGAAGGATCACCTGTCCCTCAACAACACCTGAACATCCCAATCCTAAAATCTTTTAACGCTGATCCTGAATTCTCCCCTGTGAGGGTGGAGAGAGGCTGAGATGGATTTCCCAGAGCAGCTGTGGCTGCCCCTGGATCCCTGGCAGTCCCAAGGCCAGGCTGGAGGGGACTGGGAGCACCCTGGGACAGGGGAAGGTGTCCATCACATGGCACTGGATGGGTTTTAAAGCCCCTCCCAACCCAAACCAGTCTGGGTTTTTCTGTGAAACCTCTGGGGGATTTCGGCTGGAAAATGAACAGAGCAGGATCATGCAGGGGTACAGGGAAAGCTGGCACGGGTGAGGCCAGGCAAGGGCACCTCTTTCTTTCCCTCTTTACCTTGGTACTGGGCACTGAAGCCCTTCTGCCTGTGGTTGCCGTCGGAGGTGAAGTGGAGCCGCAGCCAATTTTTGCTGCTGATCACGGGGGCGGGCAAATTCATCCCAGTGAACCTGCAAGAGACCAAGCAGCACAGCCACGTCAGGAGCTGGCAGAGACCCCCGAGCCCGGCTCTCCTCCCCCAGGAATTTGGGAACTGCTCCGTGGGTGCCACACCCCCAAGGAGAGCACCTTTCCCACTCCAGGCGTGTTTCCAGCCTCATGTTCCTGCTGGGATTCCCACCTGAGAGCTCCATTTTTATAATTACAGAGGTTTCCATCGCTTTTTCCTAAGGCAAAGAACATTCCCGAGCTTACTCAGTTTCTCTCTTCACGTTTGGTTAATCCCACTACAAAAAACCTGTTCATTTTAACTCAGGATGGGAAAGGATGGCAAGAACCTCTTTATTTTTTATTTTATTTAGGACCAAACCAAAGCTGAGGAAGATTCCAGCCAGCAACCGAGGCGGGCAGCTCCAGAGCCCGGCAGCAGCCCTTCATATCTATCATTTTATTTCCTTTTAACATATGATGCTGCCGGCTTAATTTAACTCCAGCTTGCAATTCCTGGCTGAGTTTTGTCCCAAGCCAAGTTTTGGCCTGGAACATTTCTCCCAAATCACTTGGGCTGAGGTCCACAATGGTGGGGACACCAAAACTCGCATGGAACCCTGTTCCTGTTAATGAAAGTTCATTATTTTAATCCCCAATTATAATTTATTTAAAAATTACTGCAACTTCAAAACCCATTACTGGCATTCCAGCACCTTTTATTGGCATCCAACCCCTTTTATTGCCCTTCCAACACCCATTTCTGACATTTCATTATTGACACACCATTTCTGACATTCCAACACCCCCTTGCTTTTTTGATGAAGGCAGAAGCACCCTAGGAATCTGTTCCACCCACAGGGAAATTCAGATTTGATTATTAAACATCCTTTAGCAGCAGATCTGACAGCCCGTGGAGCATCTGAAGAGTCCTTCAGTCACCCAGCCCATCCAGAGGTGACCTCAGCTCCCCCAGGTGGGAGCCAGGCTGGAATTGGCAGCGTTAATTAATGGCAGAGGGGCTGCCCCGCGCTCCCAGCCCGTTAATGAGCTCGCAGGGTGATTAGTGCATAACTAAAGCATCTCTGCCACCTACAGTACAATCCAAACCCTGGATTATCCCGTGGTTTCAAAGTGGGCTCTGAGTTGTTCCCAGGGGTTTTTCCGTGGGTTGTTCCCATCCCTGCTCCCCAGCCCTTCCAGGGGGACGAGGTGGTGCAGAACTGAACTGGGAACTTCCCCAAACAACCCAGCTTAAACAAACAGGTTTGGGGCTGAGATCAAACAGGGGATGCCTCAAACCCATCCTGAGGAAGTTCCCCTGGCTGGTTGTTATGACAACACCTTAAACTTAATACTCTCACCCCCCAAGGGCCTTCTCACCGCTCATTCTGCAGCAGCAGCCAAGCTCCTCATAAATAATCTTTAGCTATGCAGAGCCAAATTTCCCTTCCACAGCTGTAATTCAATTGCCTGAGATAAAAAATAGACAACAATGAACCAAAGATGCCTGAACGAGGCTCATCCTCTCCTGTCCCCCATCCCTGTTTTTGGTTTTGAGCAGCACATCCTTGAAGGGTGGATTGAGGACCGGGAATCCACTGGCACAGAAACTTCATCTCCACAGGCTCACGGAATCATTAAGGTTGGAAAAGACCTCCAGGATCATCAAATCCAATTCCTTTTCCCCAGGCTAAGCTCCCCCAGCTGCTCCTCCCAGGACTCATCCTCCACGACCCATCCCACCACAAACTTCCAAGGATGTCAAATAATTGAATTGTTAAAATTCCACCAGCCCAGTGAATGAACACTTAGAAAATCAATTGGAAAATAATAATGGATGGCACTTCCCGCTGCCTTTGCAGCAGGAAAAACTCCTGAAGGCAAAACCAGGAGAAGGGACAAAAAATCCATCACAGCCCCGGTGCTCTGCAGCACCCACAGAAGATTTAGAGAAAAGGAAAACCTTTCTCTGATTTTCCTGCATGGAAAATTTCCTCAGCTCCACGTGTCACTTGCTCAAGACACTGACAGCTTTTGGAAAAGACAAAACCAGCCATGAAATCCCCACCAGCTCCTCGTTTCCAGGCATACCCTGTCAGACTCTCCCACAGCAGTCTGCTCTCTCCAAAACTCCCTTTCCTCTCCCCTCCCCTTTCTCATGTGAAACCCAGCAGGAGAGTTGCAGGATGAAGGTTTCCACCCCCTGAAGGCACTGCCCAGCCCCAGACTGGGTGGGAAAAGGGGTTAAATCCTTCTGGATCAGCAACACCACGGCTGGAGCTCAGCGTGCCATGGAGAACTCCGTGCCCACCTGCAGCCCCCCCAGGAGGCTTCAAGTGATCATTGGGCAGCACTAATGGTTAATTGATGATGGGATATTTAATTCCAGCTGCAAATGTCCTGGCTGCTGGGGATGGATCCCAGAGGGAATGGCAAGGATGCTCAGCTGGGAGGAGAAGCAGAAAACCAGGGAATTGTCCCTGATTTCCTAGCAGGGCCTTGGGGACAGAGCAGGCAGGCTTTACTGTTTTGTTTTAATTTTGTTTCTCTTTCCACCCTGCCCCCATGCCCCACCTGAACTCTGTTCAGCCTGAGGAAAAAAAAAAACTTCATCTCAAACAATTGATTTTATCCCGAATCCCTTCCAGCAGCGTTTTTAACTTGGGATGTTTTCCCCTTGCGTGGCACCGAAGCCTCTACATTAAACACAATTCCTTTATTCATCACAGGGAGGGGTTAATGCCATCCAAACTCCTCTTTTTGAGGAAAAGCATTCAAGTGAGGCCTTCTCAACTCTTTTCTTTATTTCTTTCTTTGCTCTCTCACTTCCCACTGAATCCAGGCATTAAATATTTATCCCATTCCCTCCCTTGGCACAATTAGTATGGCTGTACATGGCTGCCACTGATTACTCTGCATTCACGTCCCATTATCTATTTACAATCCCAATTCCTGCTTTAATTTGTTCCCACGCAGAGAGGAAGGAAAGGAAAGGGGAAAAAAAAAAATCAATAAAGTGTCACAAAATGAAGCAGAAGCACTGGAGGAGCAGGAGATGTTTACACATGGATTTTAAGCACCCTGAAATTTGATTATCATCAATTTGGCCATTAGTAGTTCTTAAAAGGACCCAATCTAATGAGAAAATATTTTAATAATGACAAAATACAATGAGAATTCCTGGTGTGGATGCTGCAAACCCAGTGCAGGAGTCAAAGGTCATGACTAAAAGCAGGACTTCATCTGAAATCCTGTTATTTCAAGTGAAATACGTGGAGATGATGGATTTAAACAGGAATTTGAAGGCACCCTGGTGCCCTGGTGCTGCCCAAAATTGGGGTGCAGTCAAACACCAGCTCCAAATAAAAGCCAAGGACATCACTGGGGATTTTTGTTTTGGTTTTTTTGGTTTTTTGTTTGTTTGGGTTTTTTGGTTTTTTGGGGTTTTTTGTCCCCTTGAACTGCTTTTATTGATTTCATTTAACCTCTCTGTTCCTTTAATCTCCGTTTTGACACCCCCTCGGACCTTTGCTGATAATCCCTAACACCAGCCAAGCTGGCTCCTGGCTCCTCCTGGAGCCTCCAACACAAATTCTGGGTGCATCTCCCTGAAATTTCACCTTCCTGGAGCTCAGCTCCACCTTTTTCTGCCCTGGCCGTGTTTAACTCAAAGAGAGACTCAGTGGAGTGGCTGGGGGGAAAAGAGAGAGGAGATCCCAGCAGGATTTCCAGGGATGGAAGAGCCAAGGGAAGATCCCAACAGGATTTTCAGGGATGGAGGAGCCAAGGCTGGCAGCCAACATGAAATCCACAGATAAGAACACACCTGGATCATCCCTGGAAGAGCCCAGGCCAGGCTGGCCAGGGCTTGGAGCAGCTGAGATCAGGGAGTGTGTCCCTGCCATGGATGGGATTTAAGGCCCTTCCCAACCCAAAGCACTGTGGAATTCCATGACCCACAGTGGGACTGGGTGCTGTGGATGGATGCTCAGTTTAACCAGAATTGCTGAGGGCACAGAACTGAGCCCGGCCCAAATTTCCCTCTGAGCTCCATCCCCAGCTCAACCAGAGCCTCCTTCTCCCTCCCACCTTTATTCCACTATATCCTGCAAATTCTGATTCATTTCCCTCTCACTGCAACTCAGGGACACCTCTCAGCAGCTTTTTATCTCCCTGTGTATTATTATTCACTTCACCTGTATTTTTAACTTTTCATCCAAACCTCTCCTCAAATTATCAGGAGAGCTGTACCATTAATTCTGAACATCTTATTTGAGCTTGTCTGCTCTCTTAAACAAAATATACTTAAGCACCTCTAGACCTCATTTCTCGGTCGCAGGAGACGTCTCCTCACAATGGACTTTTACAAGGAAAATTAATCATTAGATCCAGTTATTGTTGCTCCTTTCATGCTGCAGGGATGGGAGGAGCACTCCTGCATCTTAACTCTGCTCCAGAGCCTGCAAGTGCCTCAGCAAGCGCAGGGAGAGATCCCACATCACCCCACACCTCAGGACGTGGGAATCCTCTGGTTATAGGGAGTTCTGTCAAAAAGAACCCACCCAAATGATGCCTTCAGTTGTAGCTTTTGTGTTTTCCAGATTCTGCACTGCATTGCTCTGTGGCTCTGACCTTCATCTCAAGTGTTAGGGAGTTCTCTTCCCAGTTTAGTCCCACAAAACAATCAATACCAAACCAGGAAACAAGGAAAAGGAACTTCTGGGAGCAGCCAGGGATTCCCCTTGGAAGGATGTGCCCCCTCCAGCCCTCCCAGTCCCCTCCTTCACTGGAATGTTTTGAAAGCTGGAATTCCCCACTGGAATGTTGTTAAGACCCATCTCAACCCCCAGGACAGACTGAAACTAGCCTTTTTCCTGTAGGAGGAGCCGTGCACTCCTCACTTCTCAAAAATAACAGGAATTTCTTTAAGGACAGGTTATTTCCAGGTGGGAATGTGGAAAATTTCCTGGCATGTTCACACCACCTACCTGCAGGCTCCAGGGAATCTGCTGGCATGAGATCCTGTGGAAAGGGCACAACCAGAGGGGTTTGCTCCAAATGCAATCCAAAAAATGCCACCAGGGCTGACCCAGAACCCTTGGACTGGAAATGAAGGAATTCTCCTGCTCTGGGCTTGGGCTCAGCCTTAATTTTGGTGCAGCCTAAAGGGAAATCCTCCTGAGAAACTTCTGGCCTCCACCCCTCTGCCCTCCTTGTTTCCACTCCCAGAACTGATAACAGATTTCAGCTGAGCAACAAATCCCTCCCAAAGCTCCCACTTCCAGGGATCCCTGTCCTTGCTGCTCTAAGGGAAATCCTGTTAATTGGTCCCCCACTCCCCTTTTCCTTCCTTTTTCCTTGCAAAAGGTGGAAGTGTTTCCAAGCAGCAGCAAAATTTCCACCATTGACATTACCTTTAATTCCTGCTGTCTTCCAGAGATTTCTTATGACCAAATCAATTGTTGGTTTTTTTTCAGGAACTTTTACACTGGAATTCTTAATTCTTCATTTTTATGTGACATTTCACCAGCTCATCTTTACAGGAGCATAAACCAAATCCTTGGCTGATTTGGGGCGACAGAGCTCAACTGGAAACAAAGCCAAACCAATTTCCACTGTCCAGGGTGCCTGATAATCTCATTTTTCTGCTATTTTCCTTCACCTCTGAAATGTTTCAAAATTATTTCAGGCTGAATTCTCCTGGATCTCTGTTCTGGATTAATTTCACTTTAATGAGAAGTGATTCAATGGTCCACAGGCATTTCTGGAACTGTCACAGCTGAGCAAGCCAACAGGTGGAAGTGTCTCTGAGGAGTTTTTATTACATTTAGCAGTGATTTATGCACAAACCCACCCCCTGTGGATTAGTTTTTCTTGGATTTCATGGCTGTTCCACACATTTACACACAGAGGCAATGGATATCCATGTTAGGTACAAAAAGAGCTCATCTTGGAGGCAAATATTTCCCAGGCATTCATGAAATTGAGATTTTTATTTTTAGAGTGAAAACCTCTTTAACCCAAAGGCGCAACTTCCCACGGAGCGAAATGCAGCTGGAGCAGAAATGTGATTGTAAAGCACTGGGCTGGCCACCAGCACAGAAATATTTCCAGTTTTCACCCTGATGAAGCTAAAACCCCATCAGAGCTCCGAGCACAGAACGTTCCCGAGGTCACACAAAGGGTTTGAACTTCAAAGCCATGTCTGGAAAATCTGGAAATATTTCAGAATGGACACAGCCAGTGCCAAGCCTGGAGGAGAGGGGCTCGGCTGTGTTCTGCACTCACATTGGACATCATCAGGTTGGAAATTCCAGAAGGAATTTCCTCATGGAAAAGGTGGTCAGGTCTTGTAATTCCTGATCTTTTTGGGAAATGAGGAGTGCACGGCTCCTCCTGCACATTCCAGTGGGGAATTCCAGCCTTCAAAACATTGCAGTGAAGGAGGGGACTGGGAGGGCTGGAGGGGGCACATCCTTCCAAGGGGAATCCCTGGCTGCTCCCAGAAGTTCCTTTTCCTTGTTTCCTGGTTTGGTATTGATTGTTTTGTGGGACTAAACTGGGAAGAGAACTCCCTAACACTTGAGATGAAGGTCAGAGCCACAGAGCAATGCAGTGCAGAATCTGGAAAACACAAAAGCTACAACTGAAGGCATCATTTGGGTGGGTTCTTTTTGACAGAACTCCCTATAACCAGAGGATTCCCACGTCCTGAGGTGTGGGGTGATGTGGGATCTCTCCCTGCGCTTGCTGAGGCACTTGCAGGCTCTGGAGCAGAGTTAAGATGCAGGAGTGCTCCTCCCATCCCTGCAGCATGAAAGGAGCAACAATAACTGGATCTAATGATTAATTTTCCTTGTAAAAGTCCATTGTGAGGAGACGTCTCCTGCGACCGAGAAATGAGGTCTAGAGGTGCTTAAGTATATTTTGTTTAAGAGAGCAGACAAGCTCAAATAAGATGTTCAGAATTAATGGTACAGCTCTCCTGATAATTTGAGGAGAGGTTTGGATGAAAAGTTAAAAATACAGGTGAAGTGAATAATAATACACAGGGAGATAAAAAGCTGCTGAGAGGTGTCCCTGAGTTGCAGTGAGAGGGAAATGAATCAGAATTTGCAGGATATAGTGGAATAAAGGTGGGAGGGAGAAGGAGGCTCTGGTTGAGCTGGGGATGGAGCTCAGAGGGAAATTTGGGCCGGGCTCAGTTCTGTGCCCTCAGCAATTCTGGTTAAACTGAGCATCCATCC
>VWZN01013908.1:0-17874 GCA_013396955.1 Regulus satrapa | reverse complement strand
GATAGCTCCTCCCAAAAGCCATGCATACTGACTATGGAAAGGATTCTCTTTACTGCATTTTCCATACATGTTCATTGATTGTCCCAGTCTAAATATACATATGATAGTCATTTCCCCAAAATCATTAACATATTTCCCCTCTCCTTAATGCATTTGTTCTTCTGTCCTAGGTCTCTAATGGTCAAGGACCCCAATGTTCCAGTTGACCTGGCTGAGTTGGTCACTGGAGCTGGTGACCTTCCAGTTCTCCCTCATACACAATGGGCATTGTACAGTTCCATAGGCCAGTGGTTTTGGTAACATAAACAAGCATTGTGTTAGCCAGGTGTAGACAAGTTCTCATCTGGTAACATAAGGATCCTTATCCAAGAACAGTTGTCTTGGGTTAAAGTGTAAGGTGTAAGTAGGTATTCTACTACCATGTGCATGAGCTATTGAAATGTGTTCTTTATCTTCTAGCAGTGTTCTTTATCTTCTTCATGACTTAGCCCTGATAACTTTCTCATTATGAGCTTCAACTGTCATTAAAAACAAACAAGAAACTCTTTCTTGTGTTCTAGACCATGTCCAAAGAATGAACAAAAAAGCCACTCTGTGTTCTATATGTTGCTTGAATCTTAAAATGTGGTAGATTATCATCACCCCAGTATACTGGGGTATAAAAGGTATACTTTTATGTATTTTCCGGAGAGAGACATTTTGGTTTGCTTTGTTTCACTTGCTGTTAAAACATCTCTGAAAATAATTTAAAAGATGGAAAAAATACTATTAACGTGTTATTTTAGAGGACATGCTAACTGCTACTTGCCATTTTATCAGAAAATCCAACCACAATGCTGATGATTTATTTGAAATTTTATTAAAATTTATTCCTTTTATAAATGGAATTACAGCTTCCTATGAATTAGAACTTAAATTAAAATTACCCATTTCTTAAAAAAAGTAATGTTCTATGACAGTCACTGTGAGGGAAGATATGTGACTAAAGATTCAAAGATAATGAACCTCAGGAGGAAGAATTTTAGGGACACGGAGGGTTATATTTGCAGACCTTCACTCTAGACTATTCTGCTCAACAAGATTTCTCTTACATCATGATTGCAAACGATCTGCAGAATACTTGCGTTGAAGAACAAGCAACAGTTCCACAGAATTTCCATCTTAAAAATTGTCAGAATTCCTATCTTGTTTTTCTATGGCTAGTTTCTTAAGGTCAAGCAGTTGATGTACTCCAAATTAATCAAGCCTGCCAGTACTGTTACATGAGCAAAAGGCATGTTTCTNCCATTTCTTAAAAAAAGTAATGTTCTATGACAGTCACTGTGAGGGAAGATATGTGACTAAAGATTCAAAGATAATGAACCTCAGGAGGAAGAATTTTAGGGACACGGAGGGTTATATTTGCAGACCTTCACTCTAGACTATTCTGCTCAACAAGATTTCTCTTACATCATGATTGCAAACGATCTGCAGAATACTTGCGTTGAAGAACAAGCAACAGTTCCACAGAATTTCTGTCTTGAAAATTGTCAAATTCCTATCTTTTTTTATTATGTCTAGTTTTTTAAGGCCAAGCAGTTGATGTACTCCAAATTAATCAAGCCTGCCAGTACTGTTACATGAGCAAAAGGCATGTTTCTAATTACAACTGTACAGTCTACTCAGTTTGGACCATCTGTGTTCAGCAGACCCAGGAAGCCTGCAGAGCACCTGTAGTCTGGACAAGAGTTCTTATTGACATTTGGGAGGGTGACAGGGCACTGAGTGTCCCTTCAAAAACACCATTCTATGTGGTGGGAAGGCAATCCAGACACACAGAAGACAAAATGGTTGCATGCACTGGCATTCAGTTGAGAGGGTGCCATCTCAGTTGAGATCAGCATTTTAGAACTTCAGCCTCTTCCTGACATCACCTGTAGTAATTTCATTATTGAAAACTCACTCCCTAATTCAGCCATGTGTGAACTCTGTAGAATGTTTATCCTTTATTTCAAATACCAAACATTTTCCATTTATTTTGATTTTCATACTTACCTGAATGAGCTACAAGTTGTATGAACAGCAGTCAGATGCATGGGGAAGGCTAGCACAAGTCCTGTGACTTGCAGTGCTGCTGAGCTTTTGCAGTTCTAAATAACTACCACTGGCATGCTCAGGTACATGGAATCTCTAAAGATTCAGCCCTATAGCAGGTGTGAATAAATCTGATCCATTAATATTTTTGGTCAAGTAATGTAATTGTTTGCATTGATAGAAATTAAATTTACTAACAGTTGTTTTTCCTCTGTTTTTTCATAATATCAAAAGACAAGAAATTGTCTTCCTGCTTCCAATATCTCCAAGTTAATTTCCTCATTCCTGCATCAGGCAAAATGTAGGATTACTAACAGGTTTTTAGCTAAAAATTAATCAGAGAAGGGAAAATGTAGAAGAGTAAGAGATAGAGAGATTTGGATATCAAACAAAAACTGGCACAGCATAAAGGGCATTTGACATGAAAAGGAAAGATGAAGTGTAAAAGTTCAGGTCTCAAGATTGATGTGGATTAGACAAATCAAATAATTAAGTTACATCATGTATGATTCTTCAAACCAATCAATGCAATTCCAGCGTGGATCAATTCTTCTTTTGCTAGAAGTAGCATTGATGTAGCATATTTAAGCATGTGCCTGGTATCCACTATCCATGCAAACTATTTACCCTGCTTTACAAATATTACACCTGGAATAAACAATCAAATATCAGCAGGTTTCTGCCCAAAGTACAAACTGGGATATTATACTGCTTGCAGGAACCCACATTTGTATGAAGAAGCTGTAAAAGTACACTGGAATGGAATTTGCCACATCCATAGAGGGGAAAATAAAAACAAAATAAATAGAAATCAGCATTTTGGCTTGGAAGACAGTTGGTGAAACACAACTCTTAACTAGTATCAGGAAGAAACATTTTGAGCTAACTAACCCTCAACAACATCAACTTCAAAGATTTAGGAGATTCTTGAACAAATTAATCTGACCTCTTCAGAGCTCTACAGTCCGTTTCAGCAGCATGCTTATGCAAACATTGTGAGATATTTCAGACATATACAGGTATATGCAGCACATTCAAATAATTTTCATCCACATTACATGGTATGGTAAGTCATATTAGCCTTTTCATTTGATGGATCCAAACCAGAGTCCTGCAACTTCCAGATGCATTCATAAAAGGCAGAAAACCAAAGAAAACAAATCCTTGCTTTGTGCTGCAAAGCAGAGGAAAAGTGGCAACAAAGCAGTTCTGCTCTGCTTTCTCACCCTGTTGCTCACAGTCTTCTCCATACAGATGACGAAAAAAACCTCTGTATTGCCTATCAGATTGCTGCTTGAAGTTTTCCTTTGCACCGTGTGCAAAGAAACAATCTGTGGTTTGTAATCTTCAGTGTGCGAAAGAAAATCAGTTCACACCATTTGTAATAAACAGAGGCATCTCTTCCAGCCCAAGCTGCCTTTATAAACTCCTAAACACATTATACACAGAAGAAATTACAGTGCTATGCCAGCCTTAACCTCAGCAGCCTGGAAAACTGCAGCATCAAGTAAATTTGGGTTTTTTTTCCAAAATTGCCTACCTGCAATTGAGATTAAACTGAATAGGCGATATATAGCATAATAAGCCCATGTTCATATATCTATTTAAAACATCTGATACAATTAACTCCTGATCCTTTGGGGGCTTTCAAACTCTTGTAACAGTTCCATAAGTAAGTATTTATGAATCGGGGCATTTGAAAATTTTACAGAATTTGGCGCTACTCTTGTTTATGGAGAACCCTTGGGCAAAAATATGCCCATTTGAAAACACAAACTACTCCTCGTTGTTTTGGTTGGTTTTTTCTGTTGTTTTTCTTTTTGTTAAAAGTGAAATGCAAGCACCCTTGTCATCTGTAGTTAAGTAATGAAGATGCTATTTCCATGTGTAATAAAGCCCAGGAAGTCTTTCATGGGATAGCTGAAAGATTGGTCCTCCGTAGAAGTGCTGACTTCAGTTTCAGAGCCAGCATCCCAAATATACAAACCAACCACTCTGATTTAAGGTGATGAATATTGTTATAAATAATTATTAGATAGTTGGCTTTTTGCAAATGTTAAAATGAAAATAGTTTAGTAGTTTAGTTGTGCTAGTAAATTAGAAGTGTTGTAAATATCTTTCTCACAGGACTCTGGTTCTAAACAGATAATAAGTCTCTTGCATTCTTGAGATAAAGCTTATCCGGAAAAACAGGTCTGAAGAGAAGGATTATGACCAAAGAAGTGGACAGGACAAGGCAATTTGGGGAAGGGGGGCTGTTGTTGAATAATGCATGAAGGTGTATGAATATGTAACAAGTCAATGCATTTAACGAAAAGAATCTTACGTTCGGTGTGCTCTTTTGGTAACATGCCAAGAGACACCCAGCCGGCTGCTTTTTATTTTATTATGTTCTCCTTATTATCTATTTATTAATAAACTTTAAAACTATAACAGAGAAGTGAACTTGGTTTTTCACAATATGGACCTGAATATTTTTTTCCTCTGACAGCAAATAAAGCAGTAGAGTTGAAGCAAGACATTTCTTTAGCTTGATTCTGCCAGCTTTACTTGAACTGTAAGTAATATTTCAACCTTCCAAAAAATCCCGTTCATTTCTCCAAGTCAGGTTTGGGAGTAGTCACTGGTCAGTAGCAATAGCTGGAGCTGAACCCCATCTTGGTCTAGAATCACAGTGAATGTCAGTCTGTTGTAAAACTTTTTTGACACTTTCATAAAATGTCAAGCCATTAGAAAATCCATTAGGCATCTATACATTAAACAGAGTGATTTGAGCACTTTTCTGAAAACAGTCCTAAAAGGAAAAACCAAATGATTAATGCTTTGTGGTGGAATAGTTCTTAGATGGGGGGCACAGCAGTGCAGCACTGGAAAGTAAAAATTATTGTGGGCTGGTCCTATCTACAGATAGCTATAGAAAAAGAAACAGTCTTTCAAAAGACATCTATACCACTCTTTGAGTGCACCTAAATAAAGACAATTGCTGTATTTTAAGCAGAGTTATTGATTTGAAAAGGTTCAGTAGGAATTTGCTCAATACGTAGTTGATCATTTGTTCAACCTTACAGTTGAGCTGGTTTACAACATGCCTTCTCTAGGCTTATCTGATGATTTTATTTACTCCTTATTGCTTAGCCATAGAGAATTCATTACTGAAAATATTTGCTAGTTTCAATGAAAACCTTTTCAGTTTTAACAAGGCTATACTTAACATGCAGTTGTAGTTTGTTGGGATAGCAGAAATAGAAAGGAATTCTAGATATGACTGCTTAGCCAAGGAGGCTAAGGATGAAATTAAAATGAAAGCACTGCTTCAATGAAGTTAGAGAAACCAGTTTAGCAATCCAAGACATTCTTCCCCCTGATAGAACAATGCTAGGATCCTTCCCGCTCTGTTTCAACAGGAGGGGTTCGAGATGGGATTTAGCTAAATGCATGGAAATATAGTGATTCCTAATAGGTTTCATGCAAATGTACTGCATTAGTATACTTACAAAGATTGGTTGGTGAAGGAACAGAATATTCAATGTATAGAAGGTTATATAAGTAATTGTAAAAGAGAATTCGCTCTTACACTCTTGCTCTCTTACTCTTTTACTGTTTTACCTCTTGCTCTCTTTCTCTTTCTCTTAGCCATCTTAATTCCTGAACCCTTGTCCACATGCTTTACCCCTTTTTCCTATTGTTCCCTCTGAGTCTGCTCTGAGCTGCGTCTGGTGGCTCTTAGCAGAGCTCTCTTACCCACGCCCTATAATAAACTACAAGCTTCAGATTCAACTATTGAGGTCTCTGCTGTGTCCTGACTGTCTGCACCTGAGGGTTCTTACAGTAGTTAATGCAAATTCTTTTTTATGAGGCTACCAGTGGAAACAATTAACATTTCAAGACAAAATAATAGTGATGCTCCACAGACCTATATATTTTTTATACAACATCTAGACTTTCTCCTTATACCCTTTCAGAAACCTTTGAATTCAACCCTTGTCTACAGCCTTCTAAAAGCAAATGCCACTGTACTCATGTTCTGACAAATGGATTGATCAGTTACAAAACAATGGGGAAAATCTTGTTCCTTTCAGAAAGAAAAGTTCCAGTTAACTCTCAGGTAAAAACCCATTCACTTATACACATAGAGAGACTTTGATCTATACAACTGCATTTTTTATCTTCTCAGTTTATTTTTTGAATGTTTTATTCAGTCTGATCTGACACTCCTTGACTTGAGTGCTGTGACGTTGTTTCCAGAAGATGGGCATGAACCTTCAAGATCAAAAAATTAGTAATACATACACCTACTTCACAGGCATGAACCACCACTTCAAGAGAGAAATTAGCTTGCCAATAAGTGCTCTGACATAATCTCCTTTTAAAAATTGATTGTAGAGTTTAAATGAAGTCCTGCTTTTAATTTGTCTGACATTCAAAATGAAAAGCAAATATGTGTGTGTACATTTATAGCTACACATGTGTTGGGGGTTGTTTTTTTCTTTCTTACCTGTAGAATTTTTTACCATTAGTCTCCTAGGAGCACTGATGTGGGTACTTAAGAAAAACAAAAGACTTCGGGCCAAGGCAGATAAAAGGGTGGGGACACAGGGACTCTCTCGGCAGAGGGGAGGGGAGAAGGGGTTTTCTCGGAAAAAACCTGACCTGCAGCTTTTGGGGGTGGGCTCTCCTCCTGGTTTTGCCTGGGAACTGGGGACTAGCCTTGTGGCTGCCTTGCTCAGAGCTGCCGCGGTTGCTGAAACCCCCATTGCTTCTCCAGCGCTGATCCAGAGTTTCCCTCTGCCTTTCGACACTCCTCACCACAGCCCCGCTTGGACACCTCCACCCTCTCCAGCCAGCACCATGGACACTTGGTACACCTCGCTCAGCCTCGGGAATTCCATCGCTCCCCGTCTCAGCTGAGCAGCCATTCGCCACGTGTACTCCATGCCGGAGGGTCCCCTGCAGCCCCGTGGGGATCACCGCACCCGCCCGGGAGCCGCCAGTGCTCCCTGCCAGCTGTGACTGTAAATACACTGGAGGGGAGAACCCTGGTTCTGTTTGTTATTTGATTGCTGCAGCTGCTGTTGTTTGTTTGCGTTGTTAAACTTACTAGTAAAGAACAGTTATTCCTATTTCCACACCTTTGCCTGAAAGCCCATTAATTTCAAAATCAAAATAATTCGGAGGGAGGGAGTAATTTTTTTCAGTCTCCATTTTCAGGGGAGACTCTTGTCTTCCCTAGCAGATACCTGTCGTCCAAAACCACTACAACATGTACACACAAATATCTGTCTATCTAGGTATGTATCTATACACATTTATGTTTACTGTGTCCTCTTTTTAGTTTCCTAAAAATTAGTCCTACCAGCATATACAATTTTATTTCAATTTTAATTAATTAATTTTAAATTATGTTTTCCTTAAGAAAACAGCTTTTACCAGTTTAGTCATGTTTTCACAGAAGATACCTGACAAATCATGCTATTTGAATTTTCAGAATAATGAGAACAGAATAGTCTTTACCTGTTTAATGAGTTCTCCAACTACTTTGTTCCCAGCTATTCTACACTTCCCCAGTAATTATTGACTGTTCAAAAAATTATTTCTCTGTTAAATATGCCTTAATTCTTAAAACTATTTTAATAATGAGAAGTTGGGAGGGAAAAAAAGAGTGAAATCAGCATCACTTAGAACAGTAGTGCTTGCTTTGCGGGCATAACACACACCAGATAGTAAGGGAAGCCTTATGTGCACAAGAACTAATGTACATCCCCAACTTTGTGCAGTCAATCACACCTACCAAAGTCAGTGTGTTATATGTGTGTCCCAATAATTGACTGGACACAAGACCAATTAAACCATATTGGAATTTATTAAGCAAGCGACAGTAAACAAAACAGCGCTGGGCAGCTGGGGAGTCTCCGCTCCACCACAGCTCGCAACTACTACTCAAAAGTCTCAGCTTTTTATACTCTGTGATGTCTTGTGACAGGTATATTTTTCTGTTTCTCCTGCATTTGCGCGAGGTGTTGCTGGGGGGGGTCTTTGTCCACTTTCCGGTAGGTGATCGTAGGAATGAAGCTTTACTCCAAAAACTGGTTACTCAACTTTTAGTTTTGGTTATCTTTTCTTTGCTTTGCCGGATGTTTGAAGATATAGCTTTGACAAGATCATGTTTGAAGATATAGCCTTGACAAGATCATAAGGTGCTTCCCGTAAGTGAACAAATACTGATGGTACTTTATTACAAGTGCAAATTTAAACTTCGATTAGCATAAACAGAAAAAAATCCCTCTATTTTAATCTCTTATATAGGAATATACCCGCATATAAACTCTTGAATTAATGGAAGAGATTGACTGGTTTATTTGCAAGCTTCATTGGCATATTTAAGGCTTGATTGCCATTCTTCACAAACTATTATTAAATAGAACTTGCTTTCAGATTTTTAAAAGTAAAATAGATATATTCATGTAGCAATGATAAATGAAGACACAGACCCTCTTGGTTCTTGTTCCGAAGAGAATCAACTTTATTGCCATAATGCAATGTCCAAAAAGACTTTATATACTGGACTACAATACTACAATATTATACAATACTACAATGCAGTACTACAAGCTTTTAGACTGTGCTAAAAATACTCTGGCTAAAATTATATTTGTTAGCATTTGTGCAGACGAAAATATTTGTTGGCTGTCTGCCACTACATGTGTTGCTGTTCACTCGTACTTTAACCAGTAAGCTCTCTGATCACATAGTGTTGGCATGCAGTTACATAACTTGCTTTATGCTTCTAGAAATTGTTTTCTTTCTTTCAGGACACCCGTACACTTCTCAGAGTACCTTTCATGAATTGTCAGAGAGCATGAGTGAAAAAATAGTGAGCAAAGTCTTTCTATTTATTCTATGAGACTTTTCTTGTCTGCTCCATATTTGTCCTGTACCCAAAACTGCATGGCAAATTATTTCAGATTTTGTGGACAAAAATAATACAATAATCACATTCATAGAGTTTGAAAATCCATGTAGGCAAGAGAAAACTGATGGGTATGTATGTGTCCACATTCTGGAACATGGCTGTGTGAAAAAGGTCAGTGAGCTAAGCACAAAGCAGCCACAGCATTGTCACACCGAAATACCTCAGGTTTCTTTATTAATAACTCTCAGGAGTAGCAGAATGTGTAAAGTTGCTACAGAGATCAATTTCAACAATTCAGAAATCAATTTCTCAATTTGAGAGAAGAAAAATCACAGCATTTCCCACAGTAGCCTGCATCCCGGATTTACTGTATCCTTTTACTGCAGAAATCCATCTGATCCTGATCACTGGAATGACAAAGATGCACAGAACCTACTTCACGTCTGCTCACTGAGCCTGAGGAATGTTTTCTCGTGAAAAGGAAAGGACAAGGACCAGGAATACAAATGAACTGAAACACAAGCAGCTAAGAAATTCCTCATTTTCTTAAAATCAGTTCTGACAATTTGTTGTGAAATGCCTTTAGGCCTGGTCCACAGTAATTTTAATTCAAATAAATGCATCTCATTTTTTTTCCATTCTTCCCAGTAATGGAGTCTTTTTCTTTTTGGCTTCTTTCAGCATGTTGCCAGCAATATGCTAAATGCCATTTCTTTAGGATTGAAAGCTATAGCATGATATTAAAAAATGTTTGGGAAAACCTTGGCCATGACTCTCAAGTTCCAGCATGCCAGATATTCACAGGTTTTCAAAGCTGCTTGAAGATATCAGGAAAGCGTCGGATCTTTATGCATGAATCAGCATCCTCTTGTCACAACATCAAGCTGCAGTGATTGCTACAGAGCTCTAAGACTGGACTGAAAACACAAAACCTCAACACTGGCTCTTGAGCCAGAAGGATTAAACATCCAGAACTGTATATCTATTACCTCTGTGCTCAAAGTACTGTATGAAAAGTTGTTACAGTACTCCATAGGAAAGCTCTCTTTAGGTGGCTCCAATATCCTTTCAGTGCTAAAATAACTGAGTGCACATTACAACTATGTGTGAAGTTGTTGGGTAGGCAGATTTAAGAGGAAGGGGTTTCATCTTCATCTCTTTCCTTCTTTCTTGTTCTGACAGAATCAAGAACTTTACAAAAATCTGATAGCACTGATGAGACAGCCCTCCCCCCAGTTAGACTACAATCAATTACACTGTGCTGCTGAATATATTCTGCTTCTGCCCTTGGAATTGTTTCCAGTGCTGTGCCTGATTTTAATCAGTCATGGGTTTAAATCAAGGGCCAAAGTATTTTGCTGGTCTATTTGGGACAGGAAAAGGTTATATATATATATTTACATATATATATTTACATATGTTTATGTTTATACATACATGCATATACGTATGTGTGTGTGTGTGTGTGTGTGTGTGTGTGTGTGTGTGTGTGTATAAATGTATATAAATATTTATACATTTCTATCCCCTTCTTTTACACCTGCATTGTTTCATACTGCTGGTTTGGGTCACAAGTTATTTGTACACTAATCTGGTAATTAAAAAACTCCACACCCATGTCCTGTCCCAACACCACCTTGTCCCCCCAAAAAAATCCCCCCAGCCCTAACACAACCAACCTGCAGAATATTTAATAAGTCAAATGAGAACAAGCATAGAGGGGACAGAAAAAGAGGCATCCTCCTTAAACATTTGTGCATGCAGTGCTCAGCAGTCAACTCCTACATACTGCTTCTAGTACACCAAATACAGGTGTTCAGAACTGCTTGTTCTCCAGTCCATCCCTTCTAGGAAGGTAATCAAGAAGATATTGGATGTATTTTTAGCACATGCTTCACTAGTCAATTCAATCCAATGCACAAGATAACTTGACTAAACCAGTAGTGGTGACTAAGGTAGATGAAGAACACAAGCACATACATGTTCATGTCTTTCTTTGGAGCTCTTCGAACTGCTTGAAAATTGAAGCCTTGGACCTTGAAGGTTCTGCAACAGAAAATCCAACTTGTGGACAGCATCTCCCTTCTGCTGGAAGCCTTGAAGTCCACCACTGCAGTCTACAGCCTACACACATCATCTGAGTATTGTGGAAGTTCTCCAAAGAAGAAGAACAAGGCTAATAGATGTGCAAAAATGCTGATGAAAATCACTCTATGGTCTTGCATAAAGTAGTGTGCTGATTTCAGATACAATCCAGCCCACAGAAGTAATAGGCCAATCAGAAAGAAGTATATGCCTCTGTGTTGCTCATTTCAAACCAGAGCCGGGAAGACAAGCCCTCTTTTCCTTCCACCAAAGCTCAAGGTAAGAGCTCCATGTGACTGTGCGTGTGACCAGGCCGGCCTGGCCCCTCCGCATGGTCGGGGGTCAGGCCTGGCTAGGCCAAGTCCCTTTCCTTGCAATCCTGAGAGGGCCTGGGGCTGAAAATGTCACTGCTGTTAAGCAACACTGGGCAGGGGGAAGGAGTGGACTGCAACTACCACATACTGGCCCGTTTTCCCCCAGCATGGCTACCATGAAGGACCATGAACAGAGACTGGAAGCAGTCCTGCAGCATGGGCAGAGACTGGAAGCAGCCCTGTGAGCTAAAGATGGCCCAAGCCCAGCCTGGCCATTTCATTCTCTCAGTACTTTGGCCTAGCCCCCTGCACAGCCTTAAGTGCTCTATTGNATACCCCATGCATTTGATATGGCCTAGAAGCATAGCTTTGGGAAGGCTTCACAGGTGCAGATTTCTCCAGGTGGATGCATTAGCGAAGATTGTAGCCACAGGAGAACTGGAAACTAAGTCTTGTGGGGAAGTCTCCATGGTTTTGTCAGTGATAGGCTCCTCTCCCTAGGTAAATTGGAAGAAGGACTATCCTAAGTGTGATACACTGTCTAGAAATCTTTGAGTGTTTTTTCCTTATGTTGTTGTGTTGATGGAAAAGAAAGAAGGGTGTTGGAGGGAAGAAAAGTGTTCTAAAGGTTTTATTCTGATTCCCATAACCCAATTAAATTTGACAATAAGGTTTTTGTTTATTCCTTTTGACATTTTAGGCCTGTTTTGCTCTCTATCCTGCTCCTATCTCACAGCAAAAAAATAAGTGATTCTAGCAGGTACATGGACATTTAGGTACCACTGAAACCACCACATTAATTGGTGCATTGGCCAGGAAACTCAAAATTGGTAAACCAAAATCTCTACACAAAATGGGGTTTCTGCCCGGTTGCTGACTGAAACCCCTACAAATAGCTAACCTTTACTTTCTTAAAGAGAAAATGACAACGTTCATCTCTAACAATAGTAGGAAAAAAAAAATCAGATGTTTTGCAAAACCTATTTTCAGGGGTTTGTTAACTTAATTTTTGCTTAGAAATGAACAAAGAAAGACCCACCACTTTTTTGCAGAATGCCACAATAACTGCTATGCTTACTTCACCAACAGGCCCTGTACCATGATCTGCAAATTCTGACCACATGCAGTTGTGGTTGATACAAGCCCCTATTACCTAAGAAAGGAACAACTCAGCTAGCAGTTTGCAAAGATGAACAACTTAGCATTACTGCGGCAAATTGATTATATGCCCTGACCATTTGTGCCTTCAGCTACCATACCCTCCTACCCTCACACATGCCACTGAAAGCTCCTTGCCTTGAGCTCTCGCACCATGTATGCCTGCATCTGTGCCAAGTTGCCCTTCTTCAGCACCACTGTACCTACCACAAGGTAGCTGAATGGCGGGGGGAAAAAGAAGTGGCTGATATCTGACCTCCAGATTCAGTGTCCTTTTCGTCTCATTTCTAGGACGGGCAGGAAAACCCCTTGGGGAATGCAGCACTGAGCAGGAGTGGCCAGCATGTCATTGAGCAGGCTGCCCATGCCCAATTGCCCACACTTCTTTGGGGACCCTGGCTTACCCAGAATTTGCCACGGGCAGCAGGGAGGGTGGCTCAGCAAAGGTGGTCACCCCTCATTACCCTGGCAACACCAGCCTCAACTCCCCTCTCTCACCACCTGCACTGGCAGTGCCAGCAGCCTCTTACTGGGGCCACCACTGGCTGCATGCCTGCTTGGGAGTGCCCGGCCGGTCCCGCTGTCCTTTGGGGTCACTTAAAAACTCTGGAGGCTCCTGTCTTCACACTACCATGACAGCACCAGCCCACTCTGCTTGCCCTGTGGCCTGCCGCACCCCGTGGTCTTCTTGTGTGTGCTCCATGATGCATGGCATGCATGCAGCTGGGCCCTGCTCAGACCCAGGCACAGTCGGGGCATGGCACCTCTGGAGGAGCCATGGAGCAGTGGAGCCCTGTGAGGGTCAGCAGGCAGTACATGCTGCAGCCCATGAGTGTGCAGCAAGGGGCTAGCAGAAAGTGAGAGGCAGAGATGGAGGCAGCAGCACTGCACAGTGTATAATGGTTGATGATCCCACAGCTGCCCACTCCCCACCCCCTGGGCTGCTGTCTGAGGGTACCCCTGCCATGTCTGTGCCAGTAGCAAGGTGGGTCTATAGGCTGTGGGCAGCCCTGGAGAGACAGCAGAGCCTCACAGCAGTATGTATTGCACCAGAGGAGCCAACTTACGCCTCCCAGAGAGCTGCAGGATTGCACGGAGACCCCAAGGTAGGTCGCTGCTGTTAGAAAAGTTAATCCATGATGCCAGAGGTTTATTTCCAAAAGGAACACAGAGGAGCCCTGTAACTTTATTTAAATCAAGATAAATGCCATGAAGCATTTCCCATGGAGTCTCTCAAATGGTTGGGGTGTGCAGGCCCCTTTAGATCTTAAGTTCCCCGCTGCATCACCCTCCTTTTCCACACTGGATGAGGTAATTGGAAGGTACAGACTTCTTGAATTGCCTATGTTATTACCAACTGTAATATGCACTACCACTTTTGTTATAGAAAAGAATGAAAAAGAAAATTTTCCCAATTTTATTAAATCCCTCTTCTCTTGCTCTGGGTTCAAGAATTAAACACGGGCTTTGATGAGCTACAATCGGTGTTGCTGAGAGCAGTTTCTAGAACTAAGAGTTTCTCTTGTTACTTCACTCTATAAATTCTTGGCCTTGTCTGCTGTTTTGTACTATGCAGTTTGTTTTGCATCATATGGTTCATGGTTATTATATTGCACTGAAGGGTTTGTTCTGTACTCCCCTTAGTTTGTGGTGTTGGTTGAGTCTTCCCCTCGCTCCTGCCCATTGGTTGTATCCCATCGGTTATAGTTCTGTTCTTCCTCCTCCCCTGAGTTTAAAATCTCCTGCCACCTTCTGTTTGGTCTCCTTTTTTCCTGAAATTAGCAATTGGCTTTCCTGAACATCAAGGACTGTTTCTTCCAAATTCCCTACATGCAGAAGATGCTCCACAGTTTGCCTTCTCAGTTCCTTAGCATCAATCAAGAAACCCCAGTGAAACACTACCATTGGAAAGTTCTCTCTCAAGGCATGAAATGCAGTCCTTCCATCTGCGAGTGGTGTGTGGCTTCATTGCTGTCCCCAGTGCTCGCCCAAAAAAGGGAAGCCGTCATCCTCCACTACATGAATGATGTGCTTATATGCACCCCCAATGACACAGTATTCCAACACACACTTGACCTAGTGGTTAAAGTTTTAACCTCTGCTGGATTACAACTGCAGGAAGACAAAGTTCAAAGGGTGCCACCTTGGAAGTACTAAGATACTTGGAAATCACTGCCCGGACCACTGTTCCACAGAAATTTGATATCAATAGTGATCCCAAAACCTTAGTGGATCTCCATTACTTCTGTGTGTCTTTGACCTGGGTCAGGCCATTGGTTAGGTCTCTCTAACAAGGACCTAGATCCCCTTCTCAATTTAGTGATGGGGGAGAGAGTGTTGGTTTCTCCCAGAGAACTGACCCCAGAGGCAAAAGGCGAAATCAAAAAAGCACAGAAGGCTCTGACTGAGAGGCAAGCTCATTGTTACCAGCCTAAGCTGCCTTTAAAATTCATTGTCCTGGGAAAGCTGCCACACTTCCTTGGTTTGATAGTCCAATGGATCAAAGGGCAAAAAGATTCACTCTTAACCATAGAGTGGGTTTTCTTCTCCCACCATCAATCCAAAACCATCACCAAGCCACAAAATCTGATGGCTCAGGTCATCTGGAAAGCCAGGATGAGACTGTGTGAGCTGGCTGGTTGTGACTTTTTGTGTATTCACCTCCCAGTCAAACTTTCTGAGGAGGGAAAGAACTCTCCTGAGAGGCTGACCAAAGAGATGTTTAATCATCTGCTCCAGAGCAATGCTAACCTCTAATTATCTCTGGACAGCTACAGGGGACAAATATCAGTCCACGCCTCATCATACAAACATTCATTTATTAATGAATTCCACATCATTCCTCATAAGAAAAGGAGCCATTGGCCGCTCAAAACTCTCGCAGTGCTCACTGACATGTCTGGAGCATCCCACAAGTCAGTGATGACTTGGAGAAATCACCAGACTCAGCATTAGGAAGCTGATACTGAGTTTGTGGATGAGTCACCCTAGGTTGGCAAACTGGCCTCAGTGGTGAGAGCCTATGAGAAGTCCTCAGAGCCTATTATTTTGGTAAGCAACTCAGCCTACATGGTGGGAGTAGTGTCCAGGGCAGAGCAGGTAGTTCTCAAAGACATCGAGAATGAGCATCTCCTCAGGTTGCTCTCAAAACTAATTTATTTAGTTTCACATTGAGAACATCCATCCTATGTAATGCATGTGAGGTCACAAACCAATTTGCCAGGTGAAATCATAGAAGGGAGCCCATAAAGCAGACTCCCTTGCTGCCCCAGATGAAATGGCACAACTCCCAGACCAGCAATATCACCAGAATGTGCCAGGTCCGATCTGTCAGTTCCTACTAACACGGAGTCAGGCTCAAGCTATTGTAGTTACCTGTCCCAATTGCCGGCTCCAGGCCATGCCATTGCTAGATGTTGTAGTTAACCCCTGAGGCCTTAGGAGCTGTGAAGTGTGGCAAACAGACATTACACACATTCCCAGTTTTGGTCACCTTAAGTATGCATACCTAAGCATTGACATATATTCAGGTGCAGTTTATGTCTATGCCCATGCAGGAGAAAGGGCTGTGCATGCCTAACAACACCTAGAGCAAGCCTTTTCTGTGCTGGGGTTCCCTAGAGAAATTAAGACTGACAACAGCCCAGCATATACATCCAAGAAGTTCTTAGAGTTTGTCCAGTAGTGGGGAATGGAACATAAGACCGGCATCCCAGGTCAAGCTGTGACTGAGCATGTCCACCAGATGCTCAAGCAAGTCCTGGCTAGACAGAGCTGTTCAACAGAAAGCAACACAAGACAACTAAAGCTCTGCAAAGCCATGCTTCCAATTAATTTTCTAAATTGTTCATTTAAAAATATGAGTCCTCCAGTGGTACATCACTTTAACAGCAGTAATCAATTTAAGTTTTCTCAGCGTCCACCAGTCCTAATTAAGGACCCTGAAACTTGGGAGACCAAAGGCCCTTATGAGCTCGTTACCTGGGGGCGTGGCTACACATGCATATCCACCCCCACAGGCCCACGTTGGACACCCCAAATGTGTCCCACCCAAAGTGGGTAAAACCTTTTGTACCNTTATGCGTCAATTTTGGGTGAATTTTTGGGTGAATTTTAAGTTTAGTTTGGGGCAAATAATGGGTGAAATTAGGTGGATTTTGTGATGGTTTTTGGTGAATTTAGTTTGACTTGGGAGAGAAATTGGGGTGCAATTGGGGTGAATTTTTGAGCATGTTGGGTGAAAGTTGGGTGAATGTTGGGTTAATTTTGAGTGAAATATGTGGGAAATATGTTTGAATTTGGATTGACATTTGGGTGGAATTGTGGTGAATTTTTGAATGGTTTGTGGAAAATATTGAGTTAAATCTTGTGAATTTTAGGTAGTTTTTGATGAATTTTGGGTGAATTAGAAGAGAAACTGGGGTGAATATAGGGTGAATGTTGGGTCAGTTTTGGGTGAATTGTGGGAAAATTAGAAGATGAATTTGGGCCAATTTTGTGTCAATGTTGTGTGATAGATTGATGATATTTCAGTGAATTTTGGTTGAATTTGGAGTACAATCTGTTTGAATTTGAAGTGACATTTGGGTAACATTGTGGTGAATTTTATGTGAATGATGGTTGAATTTTTCTTGAATTTTTTTGAATGATGAATGAATTTTGGCTGAACAATGTGTAAAATATTTGTGAAATATATTTGAATTTGGAGTGACATTTGGATGGAGATATTGGGGTGAGTTTTTCTGTAGTTTGGGTAAAATCTTGGGTGAATTTTTGGGTGAATTTTTTGGGGGGTTTTTGGTGAATTTTGGGTGAAATGAAAGAGAAATTGGGGTGAATGTTGGGTGAATGATGGGTGAATTTTGGGTGTTTTAGGAGTTAAATACACTTGAATTTGGAACGAGATTTAGGAGAAATTGTGGTGAATTTTTCTGTGATTTAGGGAGAAGCTTGCATGGTGTGGAGTGAATTGATGGCTGTTTTTTGGGTGAATTGATGGCTGAATTTTGGGTGAATTTAATGTGAACTTGGTGTGTTTTGGATATGAAGTTTGGGTAATTTAGAAGAGAAATTTGGCTCAATTTTGGGTGAATTTTGAGTATGGTGAGGGATAAATACTGGGTGAAATTAGGTGGATTTTGGGGTGGTTTTTGGTGAATTTTAGTTTACTTGGAAGAGAAATTGAGGTGAAATTTGGTGGAATTTTGTGTGAATGGTGAATTTTGAGTGAACTATGTGGGAAATATGTTTGAATTTGGATTGACATTTGGGTGGACTTTTGATGAACTTTTGAGTGGTTTGGGGAAAATTGTGGGTGAAATCTTGTGAATTTTA
>VWZN01013906.1:969569-988953 GCA_013396955.1 Regulus satrapa | reverse complement strand
GGCTGTGAGGGGCCGGGGGCGGGAGCGCGGCCATGGCGGCGCGCCAGAGCCGGCTGTGGGCAGGGACTCCTCTGGGCTGGCCTTGAGCGCTTTCTGCGACGGGGCAACCGCAGCTTCTCCGGGAAACCTCTTCCAATGCCTCACCACCCTCACCGTGACAAACTGTGGTCTGCCCGGAGCCTGAGCAATCCCAACTCTCTCAGTCTTTCTTCACAGGAGAGGTGCTCCGACTCTCCCATCCATCTTGGTGTCTGTCACTCTTCTGAACTTGCTCTAGCAGGTCACAGAGTCACAGATCAGGTGACACTGGAAGGGAGCACAGTGGGTCACCTGGTCCAGCCTCCCTGCTCAAGCAGGGCCATCGCAGAGCTCATGGCACAGGGTTGTGTCCAGACTGCTCTTGAATATCTGCAGTGAGGGAGCCTCTGCAGCCCCTCTGGGCAGCCTGTCCCCATGCTCAGTCATCCACAGAGTAAAGAAGTTTTTCCTCGTGTTCCGGTGGAACTTCCCGTGCATCAGTTTCTGCCCGCTGCCTCTCGCGCTGTTGCTCGGCCGCTGAGCAGAGCCTGGCTTGGCACCCTCCCCTCAGAGACTGAGGGACATGGCTGAGGCACCTCTCAGGTGCCTTCCTGAGGCTGAACGGGCCCAGCTCTTCACCTCTCTTAGCAAGAGAGATGCCCCAGTCCTTNAGTTTTTCCTCGTGTTCAGGCGGAACTTCCTGTGCATCAGTTTCTGCCCGCTGCCTCTCGCGCTGTTGCTCGGCCGCTGAGCAGAGCCTGGCTTGGCACCCTCCCCTCAGAGACTGAGGGACATGGCTGAGACACCTCTCAGGCGCCTTCCTGAGGCTGAACGGGCCCAGCTCTTCACCTCTCTTAGCAAGAGAGATGCCCCAGTCCTTTGACCAACTTTGTAGCTCTCTGCTCCAGAAACTTCACACCTCTCTTGTACTGAGGTCCGTGTCCTTCCTGTGCTGAGGATTAGGTGCAGGACTCCAAGTGGGGTCTTACGGGAGCAAAGTATAGAAGAACCACATCTCCCAATATTTATCGGCTGGAGCACCTTAGCCAGGCTGTAAAGTTATCAAGTCCCAAATGTAAAGCCCTATAAAACTCATACATTAGATCAGTTACCCCATCTTTTTAGGAAAAGAAAAAAAGAGGAAATGAATGTAAATACAGCACTTTTCATTTTAGCTGCTCATCTCTCAGGAAGAAATTTCCAGACAGTGAAGTTACAGTTCAGAAGAGCTGGTGTGGCTGCGCTGCACACCTTCAGTTCACCTAATATAACTGAGTATTATCAGAAAGTTAATAGTCACTTCAGACTGCAGTGACTGCTGGATGGGCAAAGATCTGTGTCCTTCAGAAAATGCTGAAATGAATCAGTGATATGTAGCCAAACAGCATTTTACATGCAACATGTCCTACCAATTCAGGATTTTTCATAGTTTCAGTCATGCTGTTATTACCAAATAATAGCATTTTGTAATGAAATACTATGAGTGCAACGTGTGTGCGTCTATTGCCAGAGTCCAAATAAACTTGATCCTTTTACCTCAGTGTTTAATGACATATTTTTTTGTTTTCTCTTTCTTATTTTTTCCCCATTTTCTTGCAAGGACAAAGCTTCTCTATGTTAAAAAAAAAAATGGAGGAAGTAAATTTTAGAAAAAAGCTGCAAACTGCCTTCCTGTGGCTGGGAATTACTGGTATGAGTTGACCAAGAGAATGCCTAGCTGTACAATCTACAATGTTTTTGCAAAAGCTCCACTAGCTAGCATTTGAAGATACTTTTCTATGCAGAACTAGCAGTTCCTGAACTAAAAGATCAACTTCATTTTTATAACATCAAGCACTATCAAGAGGCATAAACGAATAGTATATTTTATTGAGTTTTCCATTTATAAGTTGAAGTAAGAAGCGAGAATGCCTACAAAGTCTCTTCAATTTTCAGTGATAGTGGCTTCAGGATGGAAGGGGGAGGGGAGAAGCAGCGCATATCTGCAAATTCAAGATAGGCGAGACAGAAAATTAAATGTACAGAATAAATGCCCCAAAGGACTAATCTGTATTGCAAAATTACATTGTGTTAGAACACGTTAATTAAAGTGATACAAACCACTTAGTGTAGACAAGAGCTGTCATGTTTGCCAGCTGGGTTACCTTGGGTCAACAAGAACAAAAAATGTCAAAGCCTTAGTCTTTGTTTATACTGACTGTTATATTAAGCATTACATGTTAATCAATTAACATAATGTATTTTTCCAGTGTAGGCAAGCCCTAGGAAAGCTTGGGCTGTATTTAAGACACAGACTCCTGATGAAGATAAAAAGTCCCTGTTTATATTTTTGAAAGTCCCCTGAGAAGTAATTGAAGGAATAGAAGCTCTCCTCTTTCTGTAGTATTCCTCTCAAATTCTTAAATTTTCATTTCACTTAATTTTTAATTCTCTACTGTAACAAAATGGTGGAAACAATGAATTTGCTTATTCTTTCTCTCAAATATCACTGCTGTCGGCAGGAGAAAGACAGTTCTGAAAGCTGCTCTCCTCCTCAGCTTGGCAACCATCACACTTTTGTTCCATGTCTGACAAGTGCTTAGGCATATGAGTGGTTTACAATGAAATAAATTATGTGTGTGGATTCAAATACCTGCTGAGCAAGAGCCCAGGTATTTCATCCTGCACTCACTGAGGCCAACGATAAATTTTCTGGCGATTGCAGTAGTGCAGGTTGCGGCCTTAGATGCTTTATCCAAAGCCTTTCAAATCAATTAGCCTTTCTATTGATCCTAATGGTTGTTAGAGCAGGCCCTCAGCAAAAGAGATACAGTTGCTTAGGTCTGGGGCTTGCTGGACACAAAAATTGACTCAGAAACTGGCCCTCCTTTGAGGAATTTTATGGTTTTATTTGTATTACAGGAAATATTCTGAAGAGGTCTCTGGAGCAAGGGAACCATTCATATTTCCAATAACGCACGCCTGTGCCTGATTCTGGATTTATTGGTGTGAGTTAGCAGAGAGCACATTGTACTTTCTGTGTGCTCAGTGGCAGCTTAATGGCACAGCCATTGCTGCTCTGTGTGTCCTGGGAATAGTAAACAACTGGGCAGCAGTCCCCTGTTCTTTGAATTGTATTGATTTTTCAAGATCCTACACATTAATGCAAGGCATGACCTATTGTCTGGGTTCCCACTGCGATGAAATACCACAGCAGTATTTAGCAGGCACAATATGTGTCTAGCCACGGAGTAGAGAGTGAGTGACCTTCCTGCCTCAAGACCTGCGAGTTACAATGACTGCATTGAGCTTTTAACAAAGCACTGCCATGTGTCGTGCCTCTTGGAGAGGCCCTGCTCCTCAGCTGTGCCTGTTTCAAGGCTAGGTGAGAATACAGAGCTGCGTCGGTATTAGAAATACTGAGTAGCAGGAGGGAGAACCACACCAGCCAGAGCTTGCACACACTAAAAAAATGTCATCTCCTTCTAAATTTTGGATAGGATATATCCTACCGACAAAGATAAATGAGAATTCTTTCCAAACAGTGTGTTAAAACCAGCTCGATATCACTCTGAGTGATTTGCATAAACACACCCGTCATTCCCACGCAGAAAAATCCTGGCATATCAGGACAGGAACCCCCACACCAGTCATCTTTGCTGATGTGTGCCATTGTTTTAAGGCCAGTCTAGCACTGATACCAAAATGGAAGTTTCAGTTTAATGGTAAGTTAGAAACCAATGCCCTGGTTAAGAGGAAGTCTAAAACCTTCTGCCCTACAGCTTCCATCTGGCTGTGACAGAAAGTCCTGTGCTGTATGGAAGAGATTCTGTGTGATACTGCAAGATCACAGCCGTCAGATAGACCCTGGTCTGCCTTACTGAATGCCTTAAGCAGAAACAGACAGGGCTTCTAATTTTAAAAATACCTCAAGTTTATGATTAACCACAACAAAATACTGTTGTGTTGGTTTGGATTTTGTATTTGTTTTTCCTATGGAAAAGATAGTAGCTACTGTTCAAAAGAGCCCAAAGTTTTCTGTCCAAATTTAGGTACAAACACTTCAAACCTGCTGTTTAAAGCATGAACAGTCTAAACAGATCCAAGCCTAAAAAAGCACAGTCTGACATTTGTGTGCCTGTACAAGTGTCAATCCCATTTTTGAAGTGGACTTCTAGATTTAAACATCAGTCTCAACTAAACCAGCACTTACTTTACTGCTCTTCTTTCCATTACTTTATTTAGTGCAAAGATTTCTGCAACATTGGCTTCAAGATGATAGATTGATTGTTTTTGCTATAAGTCACAAGTTTCTAATGCTGTTTTCCCAAACAGCAAATTACAATTTGAGTAAGAGCAGGCCTTTCCAGACTTTTATGCAAAACAGGTGTTAGAGATCTGTTACTGTATTTCTACAGCACGAATTCAGCAAATTCAGTAATCCAATTTTGATATGACTAGAACCCTCATGATTTGCTGAGCAAGATCCAAGGAGGCAAAAATTACTGGATGTGATCCTCTAAGACAGACTGAAAAAGCTGAGGGATTCCATTTTCAGAAGAACTACTATCTTAAAACATCCAGTCTAGTTGCCCTTTTCAGCAGAGTGCATTTTAGAAAAAAAAAAAACCAACTCATTTTCCTTTAAAACTGTCAAAACGCAAATCCAGCCTTTTTGTACTGCTTGAGAGCAAAACCAGGTATAACTCGGCCTTCAAATTGCCACTGGCAGGAAGCCATTATAAATCATAGCCAGATTGAAAAAATAATGGTAAGCTTTATCTGCACTTTTCTCCTTGTCAAAATAAAAATGCTCTCAAGAAGTCAGTACAGATTTCAGTGGTCTGAATAACTCTGTTTTTTTCTAGAGCACCTTCAGTGGCAGCATTTGAATTGTTGGCTTGGGCTGAAGCGTGTCGGACATCACAGCAGGTAGGGCTGTACTGCAATGTCAGCCAGCAGAGATGCCTCTTCTTGTCATTATGGGAATGATTTTTCTCTTGATCCCAGAGGCCTTCATCAAATATTTTCCATTGGGATTGTCTGTCCTCTCTCATATTTGTCTCTTGTACTAGAAGAAGTCCAGTACATTTTCACTATTCTTGCCTGAACCTGTCCTCTCCTCCAGCACTCAGTAATAAAAGACCCTATTGTACCTCGGGGTGCAGCCAGGAATACTCACTCTTCTGCTGTTCTCTTCTTTGCCATGTGATTAGAGAGCCTTTCCAGAAGCAAACCTCCCACCTAACACAGCCAAGCAAAGTGTTCTCAGCATCCAAAGGGGAAATGACCCGTGAAGTTTTGACTATGGCATCAAACATGCATTTGCTACCTCTATGAAATTCTTGCAAGCTTCAGATGCTGATGGGTTATTACCATGGTTATTAACCCTTCATTTCCTCATTCTTCGTTTCAGTGCTGATGTTAGGATGATCAGCACCCCACAGTCAATGTATATGCAATCTGCTCGATCAGTTAATACAGGTTGTTTAGGAAGAACTTGCCTTAGTAATATAATTAATTTTCCTCTGCTGGATTTGCATTTTAAAGACTGTCAGATAATATTCAGTGAGAGAATAAGCAGTGTCTCTCTGTATCATATATTTGTTTTAAATTACGTAGGAAGGACAGGCAGAGTGCAAGATCACTTCTTCCTTAAATTTTCAGCTCAAAACGTGGTTTTTTTGGTGTGGCTAGCCATGCTTAAAACCCTTCCTTGAATTTTTTCTGCACAACCTCAGAGTCAGCAGACACACTGCTGACATCTCTGAGGCATTTTTAGTCTCACCAGTGATCCATTTGTTTCCTTTTGGCTCTCCCACTGATTCATATGCTTCCTAAAATAGACCCCACTATCTTTGTTCTGTTGTGACAAATTACAAAAGAATTAGCAACATCAGTTTAGCACCAAGTAATATGAATAATATAATATGCTTAAATGTGCTTGGATTTCAACTGTAAGGTTCCATCTAATTGTAAATTACCATTCTTTTTGAAAGATTTCTTAGTCTTTTCAGGGTACAAAGCCACGAGCCATAATTCTGCATTGTTATTCTTTTCAGCCATTCTTACAAATACTGAGCCAAATGCTCCTCACCATAGCTCAGACCAGTCCCAATTTTAAAAAAAAGGCCAAGTGTTTCTGAGAGAAGAACAAATATCTGTTGCAATGGAGGCTGAGGTGATTATGGTGCATAAAAAAGACATGACCTTTCCTGCACGCAGGCACTGCTTTTGTAACAAAGCAGTCAGTACTTCACAGTGTCCTTAGCTTGCATATTCCAACCCCATTTTGACATGGAATATATACAAATATATGCGTGTCTTTGTGTATATTTCTTAATTTATTTATGCAGTGCATTACAGCATATATATGCATGTTTATGTAGCTCACACACACAGACACACCAGCATTCTGTGCCAGCATTCTGAGTGTGGCTGAATGAATAAATAGCATGGGAAGTCTTGTCTGTGGGGTTAAGCATTTCACAGGAGCCAGGTAGGAGCGTCATCCTTGCATACTGAATCTCTGCAGCTCGGGATCTAGTGCTACAGCTATTTTTTCAGAAACCTTTATAAACTGGTCCTACCCAATAACGAATTTATGAAGTCTCAGTCTCTTCAAGATTTGTGCTAACGAAGCCTTCAGGCAAGGGACAGGTCATCCCTTCCACACGCTGGAAACGTTAGTGTTCACAGAAAGGTTTAGCTTCCCTACATGAGGCTATAACTCCCCAGGTGACAGCAAAGGTTTGAGTCAAACTTGCCAGCAAGGTCATGTTGTGCAGCCACTACAGCGAGAGCGCTGCAGCTCCGGATTAGTTGTTAACCTGTTGCGTGGCTTTGGGCAGACTACGTAACTCGGCCTGAGTTCCTCATACATAGGATGTGGTCAGGCAGCCAGGCACTCAACTGGGATGATGCAAGAGACGTGTTTGCACTTAACCCTTTTTACTCTAGGCTGCCTGTGAGCTTTTCAAACGGCTGCAAGTTGCTGGAAAAGTTCTTGGGTAAGGTGAAGTAGAGCTGCTCCTGGAATATTCTTCCAGCTGGTAATTCAGCAGGTGTGAGGTCCAAAACGTAGAGAAAATAAGTTAGGATGCTTTAATTTTTAAACAAATGCACCAAAGCAGCACATTCTTGGCCATGAGTGACAGAATGTGGCAACTTGAGAATGATGCACTCCTAGCACTTGGTATTTCCCAGGGCTCAGCCCCAGCAGTTGATGTGCTATGAGCCATTTGTCTCACCTGTGCCATTGCTTCAAGGCATGTTACTCAATGTATTTTAAAGACACATCATTCATCCTGCTGTAGTGAAAGTGTTGAAGTATAAGAAATAATTTTTATGAAAAAAAAAATTCTGGCTTATGGTGCCTTGCAGAGTCCTCCAGGGATTTTGGAAAAACACAATGAGTGGTTGTGACAGAGTGGGGAATGTGTTGTGAGAAAACAGGCAGTTCAAGAGAACAGATAAATAAAAGACTCTGCAGCTGAAAGAACCCTTTTTCCCCGTGCCCAAATTTTGGACATAATATCAGTCAAATGTCAGTGTTTGAGTTATTAAAATGGTGTAATGAGATGTAATGGCCAGAGCTGCAAGGACAGTAAACATAACTGCACTATTATCAGGACAAGCTGAACTTCCAATGGTGCAACAGGTCAAACAGCTATAATCATAACACCGTACCTGGAACAGGGTAAGTGGAGGGGCCACATCCAGGCTGCACATGAACATAGTGTACCTGGGCTCTGTGACTATAATTAGAGCAAAACTGAAGGTTTATAGATGCCAGGCATAAACCAGAATGATAAAGCTTTAAAAATTTGAAAGTAAGATGGAGGAAATTTAAGCTCAGCATTCAACTGAGCAATTTCACACCAGTTGACTACATAGCTGGATTGTTAGTGAAAAAAATAAGAGGCTATTTAAGAATAGGAAATCAAATATTATATGTCTGGTCAAGAATAATCCACTGTAAAAAACACAGACTGAAAAGCAAATGAGTTTGGAACAGCCCAGAAGAAATATTCTGGATGTTGCTACTCTTTCAAAAAAAGCAAACTACATACTGAGAGGTACAAATATAAATGGAGGCAATAAAATATATTAAGTGATTCTTCCACTTTCCTCAGTATTGGCAAAGATCAGCAGGAACTCAGCAAACCTGGCTTGGGCCATCATGCTTGGGAGAGATAAAACATTCATCAAGCTAAAGAGGAGAGCAATGTGTATGATCAGAACTCTAGAAAAACATAAATTACAGGCAAGACTGGACAACTGGGGTGCTTGCTCTAGTGAAGAGAAACCTAACAGAAATGTGAGAGCAGTCTTCAAAAATAAAGATATTGCAGATTAATGACATTCCATGGCAGCAGAAATAGGCTTTGGTTAGACATTAGGAAAAACTTTCTAAAAATAAGGCTAGTGATGCGTTAGGCTAGATTGCCTGGGGATTGTAAATCTTTTTAAAAGAGATCAGATAAAACTTAGTCAGTAATGACAGAGATAAAATTTATCCGTCTGTAAAGAGTGGGATGGTCTAGATAATTTCTTGAGATACCTTTTCATCTCTATTTTCCATGTTCATCCACAAGATGTTTGTTTTTTTCAGACTTGCTTGTTTATTCATGCTAGTCACTTGCTTCTTCATCTTAGAAATGGAAATCCCATTATTCAGTCCCACTCAGGGCTGAATTCAGGTTTTTCTTGTACTCTGTAGCAACACAATGTGACTGTTGAAGGTGCAAAGACATAAAGACAAAATTTAAAAGTGTGTTAAATTAATAACTATGAGCAAACAATCATACCAGACTTATCATTGGCTTCAAATCAAAAGAGTTCAAGAAAACAAGTCCTAAGTCGTGAGTCTTGGGTAATTCCCATGGTCCCTTTGACACTTCAAAGACACTGTGATGCTTGGATGAGATGTGCAATTTTACTGGGACAGGCAAGACGGAGTCAGGAACAAACCATTTGGATCCACTCTGCAAAGCAGCTGTTCCCACTCCTTCCACAAGGGAAGCAGGAGTTCTGCCCTGGTTTCACTGTGCTGCCAGCACCACTGACACTTTTATACATATCCACATCCACTGCCAGCAACATGGAGTCCCTCTCACACAAAGGAGGTGGAAAGTGGATTTCAAGTCTGCTAAGAGTGTCCCACTGAATTACTGGGGTCTTCAGCAGGAAGACTTGAGATGAGCTGAGCAACACAGGCCTCTTCTTGCCACCATTGGGGTTTTTTTTCCCCTCCAGTGCCCCTACAGCAGTGGAACCAAAGCATTGAACAATCAGAGCCTTCTGCCTATCCTCCAGAAGATTTGGTCAGTGTTTGACTATGTTTCTGTCTCAATGTAATTTTGGTTACTACTGAGAGAATTTTAGCTTGGCATCAAATTATTTAAACTCCATTACAGTGATCCTTGTTGTGACATGTTAAGGCACTTACCTCCTGAGCAAATGCCTTACAAAAAGGATAAAGTGCATCTATCTATTATGATTAATATTCTTTTGCTAAATATGGAGGGCACTTTGGCTGCCCTCCCCCCAGGTTGCTACAGCAACACACATCTGCAAGGAGTCATTCTTCTAATTGTGCCAATTAGGCTTATATAAGGGTATTTCAGTGATCCAAATGCTGTGGAAAGCACCGACTGAGGTCTGGCTGAAGACAAACCTCATGCTCCAAATGCTAACGAAATTATTTTAAATCTCCTGGTGCAACTGTGTTAGTCACAGAGAGCAAGAAACAGTGCAGTAGCTCGCTGAGATGGGCAGGTTTGCTTTACTTTTTGAGGAAGACTTCTGAAATGCATCTCTGAAAGACAGAAAAAAGTAAGCTTGCATTTTGGTTGGAAACATTATTTTGCTATCAAGAAAAGGAAACGAGAATGCAAACCCAGCATGAGAAAGGTTAATGAGATTAATGATTAATACTTTACATCGAAATGGTGCCAGATTAATGACTAACACTTTACAGCTATACATAACTTTTTGACTGAAGCCATCCTGTGAAATATGTAGAGGTGCACAGGTCGGCAGCAGTGAAAGTGCAGCAACTGTTTGGCTGAGACCTTTGACTGGAGCAATGTGAAAGCTGCAGGGCCATGTGGAAACTTTGCAGGCAACAGCAGTCTTTCTCATGGAAGAAAATGGCTATTTTCCACACAATTAAACTGTTTGTAATAATTAGCTGTTTATTTTATTAGCTTTATCCTCCAAGGGTGTCCTTGAAATCCAGATAATTATGTGTGAATAAGAAACACTCTGTGAAAACCTAGACTACTTGAAGCAGTTGTCATTAAAACATTAGCAAAAGACACTGATTTGCTGTTACATGACATTATAACACCACACTTGACATGTTTTGCACATGGTGTGACTCATGATAGGAGTTTCCTTGAGACCAGCTATTGGAATGCCATCCAATTGCAATAATTGCTGTCTGAAACCTCCTGGACAAAGAAAATGATATCTTTAAAGTGAGACAACTGTGTCTAATTACAGCCTGTGATGGTCATAAAATAACTGTCCAAACATAACAGTACAATTATTCAAATATGTAATTATACTAATCCAAAAGAAATTTAAAAGTTCCAAAAATCAACATGGTGACTCTGGTTCTCATCTTGTGTTGCAATGGACTTACTGGTCGGGCTGGAGCATTACTAATTGTGTAGATTATGGAGGTACAGACTTTGCATACAATGTTTTCAGATTATACAGTCACAGAATCATAGAACCGCTTGGGCTGGGATGGACCTTAAACATTATCTCGTTCCACCTCCCCTGCCATTGGCAGGAGCAACTTTCTGTAGAGGAGTATAACATCACTCTGAATGAAAGTTTATTCTCGCTTTGTTGTTCATGCAGTTAGTGGAGGCCACAATGTAACTCACAAATGCGTATTTGTATAAGTTGGACCTTGAAATATCTTTATGCTAAAAGGTGATAATGGCTTATATAGGGTAAAATATGACAAAATATGACAAAATATTACACTCACAGATGCCAAATCCCAATGCTACCTACATTTAAGAACTTCCTAATTCTAAACTAAAGTATGAATCACCATGTTGGAGCAATTTATTTTACCCTTGCACCAGGCTTCCTAGAGCTGTAGCCTTTGGTTAGGAATTAGATGGTGGAGCTGAATGCGAAATGACAACAACAAAATGCACTGGCTTCCCTTTGTCAAAGAGGGGGTGGGGAGGAGGCAACGTAGTGTAAGAAAGCAACCAGAGAAGTTCCCCAGCTTAGCGTTTCCAGAGCCAGTGCTGACCTACATTGACCTGCCTCCCAGAACTGAAGCTTTGCCATGCTGGTGCTGAAAGGATTACTTCCCCATGGTTTTCAGTCGTCAATCTTCCAACCTAAAGCTCCTTTCTCCTTAAGATTCTCGATAATTGTTCTGCTTCAGCAACCAGAGAATCACCATAAATCACCTTTCTACAGTACTTTTTCCCCTTCTGTGCTCTCTCAGGGTGTTTTGTCATTGATCTTGTCTGCCCTGCAACTCTTTTCACTATTTTAGCTGCATTTAATTAGCATGGCCATTTATAAGGCTCAGAACTGGAGTGTCTGTGGATTTGAAAAGAGTTGATTTCTAAAAGGTGTTTTAGAAATGCTTTGAGATTCCATGTCACCAGAAAAATGTGGGGAAGTGAAAAGCAGGGCAGCAGCTAGGCATCTCATTCTTTCCAGCAAATGCTGTACTCTGCTAGTTATTTTGGTTGGCTGATAAGGAACACTTTTGAGGGTGATTGCTTCTACTTACCACTGCAAATTTCAGTATCAAAATTCCTATGTATGCTTGTGCCGTGAAGCCCTCTGCAGAAGATCCTCCTGGCTTCTGCCCAAGTGTGTTCCCTCTCTTAGGCCCCCTGGATCTGACAAATTACTTTGTCCAAGCAGAGTTGGAAGGGATTCTCTTCGAGGGGCAAGAACACCATCTGTAAGAATGTTCATGTGGATGGTTGAAAGAGTAGGATCCCATTGTGAGATGGAGCAGAACAGTGTGACAGGGTGGAAGCACTCTATGTGACCTCTGAGGAACAGGCTGAGTTCCAGAAGGGGACACAGTTACCTGAGACTAGGCAGAAAGCAGTTTGACTGGACAGTCAGGCCCAGGTGGTTGATCTGAGGAGCTGGAAATGCCCAACTTTTTGTCAGAAAAAGTACTTAAGACACCCAAGATCCAGCTTCTACATGTGGCATTATCCTGGTACAATTGGCTGCCACAGGACCTCTGGCACATCAGCATCCCTTACTCGCCTCAGGAACAAATCCCAGGCAACTTCATATTCCCTCAGTTACCATTTTAAAAGTAATACAAATAGAACAAATGCTGCACAGTCTCAGGAGCCTAGGCAGCTCTCTCTACAATGTATTCTGCAGTACTGTCCCCACAATTGTTCCTTATGGCCTACATGGTATAAAATCGTCACATCATTTAAGGGCATTTTAGTTGGGTTGGTAACCCTGCACGTTTGCACAATGGGTTTCAAAAAGAAACCTTTTTAAAAAAGAAGCTTGCAGGATTTGGGGCAGCCTCCTGCTAAGCAGCTGACTGTTCTCACTGGGACTGCCAACACCTGCCATGAGGGTCTGGCATGTAGGAAGGAGAGAGGAGCAGAGGTTAGTTTCATATCATGAGCAGGAAAGGAGACTGCCACTGGGATGCAGAGAGTAAAAGTGTCTGTGCCCTTGTAGCTCTACAAGTTCTGAACATGTTGCTGCCAGTCATTGGTTACAGGTGAGCTTCCCAAAGCATTGTCTCATCCCTGGCAACTGGCACACTGCCTGGCCCGCAACATCCTAGGAGTGTCTGTTCTGCACAGAAAATTTTCCCTGAGCCCTTTTACAAGCTGTTACAAGGGCCTTGGAGGCAGCAAGGGTGCATGGGTTGCTGTAGCACTGCCAGCAAACCTGTAATGTTTTGCCCAGCTGCCTGGCAGCACATCCAACCCTGCAAGAGTTTGGAGCCTGGTTAAAGTTCTTGGACAGGTCAGGGGTTAGGCTGAACTGACCATAATAAAAAGGGAAGCCCTCAGGCCACCAGTTTTTAAAACAGCAAAAGACATCAGAAGTCCCTAGCTTTGTTTAGTGGAATGTATCCAAATGCCAAAACATGCAGTCATCTTGGACTCTGCCAGGGTAACCAGTTTATGAATTATCCTTGCTGACTGACAAGGCTCGGGCAGGTCAGGTGAGGGATCCTTCCTAGCTCTTGCAGGAACAGACCCCATATGACAAGTAGCCAAAGGAATGTGGTTCGTAATTCTGTCTCTTCTTTGGTGAAATGGCATTTGGTGAAATTCCCTTGCAGGTCACTCCTGATGCCAAGTACCCTTTCTAACCATTCTAACACACAAAAATAACAAGCCCCAGCATGCCTACACAGGGACCACAAGGCAGAGGAAGAACAGTAGAAGAGGAAGCTGTCTGTACCCAGCCACAGCAAGCGCTGCTGGGCTCATCTCTTCTGCCTCAGTTAGCAAAACTGGACACAGGTCTGGGGATCTTTCCCAAATGGGACAGCTCTCATACCACCCTGTATCTCCACGAATACACAGTAGTGATGTGTCCTGTGCATGGAAAAGGCCTTTAGATGTGAACACTAAAGATACAAGTCATTTAAAATTACCTGGCCTCAGACCATGAAGTGTTGGCCTCTCTCAGAGGTGACCATTGCAGACAGTACATGTGTTGCCACAGGAACTCAGTGACAGGACTTCAGAATCCCAGCTGCCAACTTTGTGCTTTAATTACTCAATAATTGCCCCTCCTGCATGTTCCTAAAAAAGAAAACATAGGGAAGTGTGGAGACCTCAGTAGAACATGATAACATGATAAGGCTCTGGGACAAGTTGTTCTCTCGATTGTTGTTGCCTCTTTGCCCAAATGCCCGAGGCCTCTCTCACCATTCTGTATCTGCTGTCACTTCTTTCCAGGCGTGTCAGGGACAAGTCCTAGTGATGCAGTTTCTCATCACTCGCCATCCCTCCTTCTGAGTGCTAGTCTGGTTTGCAGGGGGCAAAGCAAAGAGATACAAACAAAAGCAGTGTACACAACAAACACATCTGCCTTCAACACAGCAGACATAACATTTGGGTCAATTTAAGTTCTGGTGAAGAAACATTCACTTGGAGACTTCCACCGAAATCACAGTCACATTTGCAGTTGACTTCATCTGCATGCCCCAAACAAGTTTGTACACCCTCAGCTTCCTCTCTTTCCCTCTCTCATCTCCCTCCCAACAACTTCACAAGAATTTCAAAGAAAAGGTTGGCAACTTGTTGAAAGAACACAAAGACCCTTCCCTTGCTAGCCAGAGAGAAAGTGCTGGTACCTGTCTGTCAAGAACTTGTGGCTTTCCAGTTTCCATATTTCTTGCTTACACTGTTTATCCAGGTAGCACAGATGGGGCGTATCATTTGGCAAGCTTACCCCTAAGCTTTTTACAACAAGGATGATAACAGGTGCAAGATAAGGGATACAGACAAAAACAGGAGTTCATTACAAATACATTTGCATCCAAAGCAGCAGTAACAGCACTTGGCTCTACTTTATCATAAAAGCACACACTTTGTGAATCCCATTCAAATATTCACTGTATTTGCATTTGATACTGTAACTGTGTCACACCAGACATGGAACCAATCTGTGTTTGTGTGGGCTTACACTCCTGTGCAACTCCCGTGTGACCAAGTAAATCATCTCTTCTCATGGGAATAAGGAAGTTTTACGATGGTGCTGAAAAACTAGAGACAAAATTGTGAGGAGAGTATATTGTCCCACAAAGAGCAGGATTTTTGAAGGAACTTGTTAGATGAATAGCAAAGGCTTCTTAAGTCTGAAGGTCTTATTTTGATCCCAAAGTTGAAGCTGGGCAGTCCCAAGTTCTGCATCCATATGTTCAAAGAATGTGACACAGCTGTGGACAGGTTCCTGATCAGAAACTGTCACGAGCCTACAGCATGGAGAAGGACTAAGTTGATTAGCTGAAGCTATTCCTTACTCTGAATTGCTCTCTATAGAAGTCTTTTTTTAATCTGCTGTCTGAAAAGAGATGAGACTAACCTAACAAAAGACAGGTATCAAAAAGTTGCATGACACTGTTTCACTCACAAGTCGGCATGCAGTCTGAATTAGAAGTAATTGGAACTCAGTAATATCTGGCCTTTACTTGATGCTCCCTTTACTTGCTACTCCCACTGCTTTTAGCTTACCACCTTGTACAACCTCATTTGTGCTTGAAAGTAGGAAGTGAAAGAGCACAATAATAACAAGAAATAAACGAAGCTTTACCAGGAATTTATCTACAGAGAAACCTACCAAAAATAAAAAATGTGGCAGCAAATGAAGACTAAACCCTTTCACTGCAATGTCCTCCGGGACAGCTTTCCATCTACTTCATAATTAAAGACTGAGATGTTTAAAGCATGAAAATTGGGGAAAATGTGATTTATCAGCACACACATGAATGTATTATTCTTTGGCCAGGACTGAAATGACTGCCATTAATCTAATTTTCTTAGTGTTCTCCTTACACAAAGATTTTTGGTTGAATAGTTTTAGTGGTTCAGGTAAAAGTAACTGCATACATCTGTTTACTGTGGCATGGAACTCGACAGGAAACACTATTGTTAGGACACACGGATTTCTCCTTAACTCTGGTATTGGAAATAATCCAGGATTATTCAGAGAAGGAAAATGAGAGAGAGGGAGAATATATCCTTGGCTGTGAGAATGTAGAGAACAGACCTGTCAGATCTGTATTTCTGCTCTCCTCGCTAGAGATGAGGGATCCCAGTGATGGCCCCCCTATCCCAGTTGACACCTGTTTAGGTTGCAAATGCAAGATCAATACACACAGAGGTGTGCATTCTATTGCCATCTGCTAGAACCAGGCGGGGCGGTTATCTTCTGTTAATTGGGCCACCTGTTAAAACCAGGTGGGGCAGTTTTCTTATCTCTTCCAAGGCCCAGCCTCTCTCCGGGGACACAACTTCTGTTAATGGGCCATTGAGTCTCACTGCACGACTGATGAAACGGCATCATCCCATTGAGAGATGCTCTGCCCAAGGGGAGGAGCCAAGCATTCCTACCTGGCTGTAATCTGATATCTGTAACACCGCAGTTAGCCTTTTATTCCCAGAGAAAGTCCATCTACACCGCTACCACTGCACCTTCAGAGGAAAATTACATCCTTCTACAGGATCACTGCTTCGACAGACCCACATCTGCCACTCCAGGACTGTCGCTACCTTTTAATCGGACTGCTACCAACGCCCTGACTGACAGGGTGTCGGGTTGTTCTGCCTCTGTCACTGGTTTTTGTACTACTGCGTTCGTGTTTTAATTTTCCTAGTAAGGAATTGTTATTCCTATTCCCGTATCTTTGCCCGAGAGCCCCTAATTTCAAAATTATAATAGCTCGTTGAGAGGAGGTTTACATTTTCCATTCCAAGGGAGGCTCCTGCCTTTCTTAGCAGACACCTGTCTTTGCAAACCAAGACAACACCCGAGCTTCCAGTCACTGGATATTCTGTGGGAGATCTCTCTCCTCCCTGCTCCGTTTCTTTGCAGGAAGAGTTTTGTGTTCCGAAACTTCAGCCTCTGTGTGGCCAGTGGGAAGGCTGAGGGGCTCTTTGGCTGGTTTCTCTGTTGACAGATTGTATCTGGATGTCCTTATAACAAGGATGGGCTGTAACTGATTAGTATTTCCTTGACACGGACCTCGGGTTTTTGGTTTTTTTGTGTGTTTTTTTTTTTTTTTGTTTTGTTTTGTTTTTGNNGGCCCCCGTGTTTTTTTTTTTTTTTTTTTTTTTTTTTTTTTATTTTTTTATTTTTCCAGAAATGCCAGGTTATAGTAATAACTGAACTACCTCTGCCTCAACCAGCCATTGCTATCACTAGCACTGCTTCCCAAGGATTTCAGAGTTTCGTCTGAGGAGTCAGCGGGACAAAATATTCAATAAGAGAGGTACTCACCTTCCAGCTTCGGAGAGAAATATCGAGAGAGGTGATGGAATGTGCTTTTTAGCACAGTGAGATAATGAAAAACAAGTTTGTGGGTGACTCTTGCAAAGCTTCAGTTTTTATATGCAGTGTTAAAAACTTGCTAAAACACTAAGCTGTTACTCCCACTGAGCTGGCAGCACAAAAAGCTAACTTACTAGAACCTACACAGACTTGAGGAAGCTTTTCAATAATTACACATGACACTTGAAATATTTGTTTAAAGAAGAAAGAAGTACTTTAATAACAGCAGTAAAGGTACAGAACAATAAGAAACAAATGTCAGTACACCGAGTACAAGGTCAGGATTAATTTTTTATATAAATGACTGGTTTATTATTTTCTTACTACTAGTTTAAATCAGTTTAGCACCCTTTTTGTTCAGAGACTAAAAAAAAAAAAGTTAATATTTTATAAGATTTATTTATAATACCCTTGAGGTTTAGAGTATGTTTATGTAACCCTTCTGCCAGGAATTGGCAGCAGCTGAAAGAGCTGGATTCGTTTATCTAGGGGTTCTCCCTGAAAACTTAAACAACAGCAGTTTCAGCCTCCACCCAAAGCTAAATGACCTTCTTTGGGTGCCCTAACAAACAATAAATCCTGCTCAAGGCATAGCAAGGGTTTAAAAGAGGCTTCAGAGTTTCAAGACCGAGCGAACTTTAGACATGAGAAAAAAGGAAGAAGAAAGGCTGGGAGTAAACCCACAAGGGCCGCTAATCAATAAAATAAATAATGTGTAAGAATGATCCCTAACCTCCTTCTCCTCCTCTGTAACACAAAATAAAGGCTTGCTCTCATTTCCAAGGAGATGCCTTGTCCCTTGAATATCCCTGCCCACTCAAAACTCTCCCCGTATTTGCCGAATGGCTTCACTTTGCGGCTAAGCTAATGAACATATTACTGCCCAGCAGCCAGGGGAGCCCGCCCTGTCCCCAGCCCACAGCCCCTTGCCCATGCGCTGAACTAATTCAAGGCACCAAACCGGCAGAAAAGGAACTCTTGGAAAACAAAAGTGAGCAGTGGGTGGATCTCTGCTGGTTTAACTCCCTGTACTATAAAATGAAGATCCAAGTTGGCACCAAGGAAGAGGATGGCATGGCTGGGGATAAAAAGAAGAGCTAGACTGCTGTTGTGCCTCTTCTCACAAGAGCTAGATTGGGCTAGTTATGAATAGGTTGGGCTGGTGGTGTTTTAAGATGAAACTGCTTTTAAGCATATTGGCATTTTTGTAGATTCTGCTGTCTTATCCTTATATAGGCTACATTTTTAGGAAGCTGTTCTGACCATGACTACGTGGCTAACACCCATTCTGTCTCTAGATAAAATTCAGCCAGCCTGTATGGTGAGGAACCCCTCTGCCAGCTAAAAGGAGGAAACAGGGCTTCTGCTGCAAACCTTAAACACATTTTACCAAGGATAAAATTCCGGGGCTAGTTTTTCTCCCTGGACAGAGTTGCTCTGCCTTTCTCCCTCACACAGTACACCAGCCTGGGGCTTTTCCCAGTACCACAGCCACTCCTATGCCACACTGCCCAAAACAGAGAGGCTTCTACAATTCAGCTTCCTTGAGTTTTTTGGGCACCATATTAAAAAAACTTAATCACAGAATGAATTAGGTTGGAAAAGACCTCTGAGACCACTGAGCCCAATCTGACCAAACACCACATCAACTAGATCAAGGCACTAAATGCCATGTCCAGTTTTTCCTTAAATATCCTCATAGGCAGTGATTCCACCACTTCTCTAGACATCCCGTTCCAACGTCTAATCACCCCTTCTGTGAAGAAATTATTCCTAATGTCCAACCAAAACCTCCTCTGTCACAGCTTATACCAATTTCCTCTTGTTGTGTCACTTGTTACCTGGGAGGCCAACCCCAACCTCCTCTTAGGCACATGTAAAGAGCACTACGATCCTGACTGAGCTTAATTTTTCTCCAGGCTAAACACGCTCAGTTCCCTCAGCTGCTCCTCATCAGACTTGTGCTTCAGAGCTTTCACGAGCTCATTTGCTGTTCTCTGGACACGCTCCAGCTCCTCAATGTCTTTCTAGTAGTGAGGGGCCCAGAACTGGACACAGCACTCAAGGTGTGGCCTCACCAGTGTCGAGTCCAGGGGGACAATCCCTGCCCTGCTCCTGCTGCCCACGCTATTGCTGATACGAGCCAGGATGCCACTGGCCTTCTTGGCCACCAGGGCACACGCTGGCTCACGTTCGACTCCGTGGCTCAGGTGCCGACCAGCACCCTGAGGTCCTTTTCCGCCGGGCCACCATCCAGCCATTGTGCCGGAGGAGCGGAGGGACTCGCCACGGGAGGCGCTGGAGCCTGAGCTCCCCAGCCTCGCCTGCGCCATTCGCA
>VWZN01013906.1:938749-969399 GCA_013396955.1 Regulus satrapa | reverse complement strand
GGGGGGAGCTCGGCGGCGCTTCCCACCCGACCGGAACGCTGAGGAATTCTCGGAAAGGATGACTGGGATTGCCCTCGGGCCGCCCTCGGGCTCTCCTTTACCCGAAAATAGCCCGTGTGGCCGGCACGACCGCGGCGTGTCGGGGGCATGGAAACCGGGCGCATATTTAGGCCGCGTGGATGATTCAGCCGGCACACGGACTCGTCGAATAGTTTGTGTTGGAAGAGACCATCGGAGATGTGCAGTTCAAGCCCAGACAGGGTCACCTAGAGCAGGTTGCAGAGGAGCCCAGGTGGGTGTTGAGTGTGTCCGGACGCTCCCCGGCCTTCCCAGGGCAGTGCCCTCCGCCTCGTCCCGCCCCTGCACGGCTGCGTTTCTTCGGAAGCACCGGACGTTTCTGTTTCCTCGTATCGGTGTTTTGGAGGGTGAAATCACCGATGTGGATGTTCAGAAACATCTTTGGATGTTTTCACATCTTGGCTGCTGAGAAATAGCCACGCTCCCTGAGTGCTCTTTGGAAAAACGGGCCAAAGCAGAGGACATCTGACAGCTGCAGCAGCTCAAACCCTTCTCTATTCTAAACGCAAGAGGAAGGCTTTGTTTCCTAAACTTTGGGTGTTTTTTGGTCAAACCCAAAATACTCCAAGAGGAGCTGGAGTGCTGTCAGACACTTCCAGGCCAGGACACTTTTCCTTCTTGGATTCTGGGCTCTAAACAATGTGTAGGGCCCCTTAGCTGCTTTGTAGTTCCCAAGAATTGAGTTCTTTGTAAAGATGTTAAACTAAGTCTCTTAGTAAAGGTCTAGGTAATTTCCCTTTGGATACCGTTGTTCCAGATGATTGACAAAAGCTGGAGACAGGTTCCATGTATGTACAGAAAGAGTGGAACAGGATTATCTTCTCCAAACTGGTGCTTGTAAAAGACAGAAAGGTGTGTGCAGTAATGTTGGAGGTAGGAAAACTAAGGGAAAGAAATGGGACATCATGTTCAGTGCAGCACCAAGAAGCTGACCTGTACAGATGTCCCATAATGCACGGCCATGTTGTATTTTTCATGATTTTCAGGATACAGCTTTCTTTTCCTAGTTACTCTACCCAGGATTTGTTTCCCTGGTACCCAGGAAACCAGAGGCTGTGTGTACAGCCAGTATGCAGATAAAGTTACCATCTGCAGGTGAAATGTTTCCAGTAACAAGCAACTATTCTGCGAACCAAACAGGTTCCAATGAGATGGTTGAATTAAAACTTTTTTTAATATATATTTTTGTTAAATGGTGAAAGGACTAATTAGAAAAATACACAAGCATTCAAAATAGTAATTTTTACTGCTGTTCCCAGTAGTTCAAATATTGCATGGAAATAATAATTATGAAAAATAAGCTGAAGGAATTATTATTCAAACAGAAATAAAACTTGGGGCTATGCAAGTGTCAGCAGCTCCGTAGTTCAGAATTTGAGTCTCCAACACATTAGGAAGTACAGCTGAGCTTTAATAATGTATATTTGTTTTTGCAATATGGGAGATGCCCTTTCTCTTGGGTCTTTCCTTTTCTGTTAAACAGAAAATTTATTTCTGTTAGAAAATATTTTTCTTTCAGAAAAGCTATTTGACTAAAATTGTGTTTTCCTTCCAGGTATGTTTTATGTCTCTTACTGTCTATGATGCCTGCTCCAAAGACAAGCATGTGGATTGATAGGTTTATTGTAATTTAGTTATAACCATTACAAAGCTTATTTGTAAGCTTATACTTATTTGAAAACTATGAAAACAATTTCTGATTTAGGGTCATTCCCTCCTTTCTTCGTTCCTTACATTGATACATGAAGAGGGTTGGGGTGGATGGTGATTGATAGAAATATCACCCCAAAACAATTTTATTTTACTGAGGCGTAATGGATTTGCTACACTAAATTTTTAAGCTTGGAATAGTTAAAACCACCCAAAACCCCACCATGTCAACATCATTTCCATGGGGAAGACAATTTTCTCTACTGTGTTAGTGTGTACTTTGTGTGACGTATTTCTTTGTTTCATTTCTGAAAGCAGAGGTGGTTCTATGTTGTGTGAACAACACAGATTGGAACTGGGAAAATGTGGCTGTAAGCCGTGCAGTGCTGTCTAGGGTGGGCAATACTGGGTATTTCTACAATTAATCTTTAATAAAATATTAGGTTTTGAGCTGATAATACTTTACAGGAAGTGTTTCAACTGAGGGATGTTTAATGCATCTGTTCTGTGACATGAAGGTGTCATTTAAAGCCTACTACAATACAAAAATATGGGTTTTTTTTTTTGGTTGGATTTGCATCAGACTCTAAAAGAGTTTGTGGAAACTCAGCATTTGATAGTTTTCAGCTGCTGTGTATTGTAGGGTTTAGCATCTCTGTTAACAAACTTCATTTCTTTTTTGCTTGATGCTAAAAGTAGCAACCCTAATAACCCCTGGGTTTAGTTTGGCTTTCTATTTTAACATCATATTCAAAAGAAATATGTAAGTACATGCAAGAACGGCAAATTTAATGAAAGTGAGCACATGTTTTCCTTGACAACCTGCTTCTCCACTCTCCAGGCCAAACTTGGGAGTTCATCATGTTCTAAGGAAGAATCAGGTTTTAGGCTTATCGGGAAGTCCAAAAATGTTGTTCAAAACAAGCAGCTTAGCTTTTCAGAGGTAGTCAGGTGTTTTTGTTAGCTGCAGTGATTTTGTAGTTTATGATTCGGAGCGCTGTGTTTGCAATTCCGTGGCACACCCGTGTGGTCAGACGAAGGCACATCACTCCAGGTTGGCAACGAGTTACCTGCAGTGAAACTGCCAACTCCTGGAGGTTTTATGCTTTGAATATATTTGCCAGTAAACAAAAACTTAATGGTTAAGCAAGCACTCTCCTGCCAAGCTCCAAAGCACAGTCTTTTAAAGAAATGTGGTTTCGTGTTTGGAACAGAAATCTGCAAGTCGGACAATCTGAATTCTGTTTGCAGTTCTGCCACAGCCCTGCTTCATGGCTTTAGCCAGATATCTTGAGATGTGGATTTCTGAGGTGCACAGAGAGTTCAGACAGCCTGCCCTCACTCTTGGAGTTGGTCTTACTTTAAAACAAGCCTAAAAGCTGCTGCTTTTGCAAAGTCAGAATTTTGAGCTATAACTTAACTTGCTTACTGCTTTTAGGAGTTCAGTGCTAAGGAATAGTACACCAAATTGACTTAGAGCTATAAATAACAGATGTGTATTTTGCTTCTTTTATAGGAAGCGTGACTATGAAGGGTTTCTGTGTTCTCTGCTGTTGCCTGCGGAATCTCGAACCTCTGCTTTTGCCTTGAGAGCCTTCAATGTGGAACTGGCTCAGGCAGGTATTAAAATACATTTGTGAACTCTGGAAATTTAAAATAACGCTTCTTATATTCTAAATTACACTTATAAGTACTTTTCCTTTAGTAGGTCATGTTTTGCCAAGATTAACTTTTATACTGTCAAGGGCAGTGAATAAATAGTGCAGTACAAACCTCCAGTTTTGAATGGCCCAGCCCGCTCTATTATTTTGTTTATGTGTATAGTTTTTATGACTTTTTTTCTTGATGCATTTTAAAATTGAATTATAACAAACAGGCAGTGGTTCTTGATAGTGTTACATGATTGCATCTAAATCCTGGCTTCATGTGCCGTTAATAAGTAAAGTGCAGCTAAATCCTAACTGTAGAAGATTGTTCAAAAAATGGGATGCTATAATCGGGACCAAATCTTTGCTGGGAGAAGTGAGGTGATGAAAAGGCTGCAGGAGGGAAATTCGTTGTTAGAGAGTTGTGGGAGAGGCGTGGCTGCAGTCTCTCCCATTTGCTAGGTGGCCACCAGGAGAGCTGGCAGTGCTTGCCAGAAAGGAGTGATGCAGGAAATGAGCTGACCAGGAAAGACCCCTGACCAGCTGCTGTAAACTGTGCTTCTGGGAACCCGTGGTGTGCCCTCCCTCGCTGCTGTCAGCCCTGCTTTTTTCCTTCAGGGAGGAAAGCTAAGGTGAGGCTTGCCCAGCTCTTAATCTCTGTGGGTTTTAAAATCAGGTTGTGGTGAAGATTTTGCATTTAGTCTATGTAGTGTTCCTACGCTTTATGAGGAATAAATGTCAGTTCAGAACTGAGCTCTTTCCCTGCTGAGCTTGACTTTGTCCTGTGTCTGTCTTTTCAGCATAGATAGCCCGAGTGTCTTAGAGACACTGAATTTCACTCCAGATGTATCCTTTCTAGATTAAAGACTCCATCACTCAGAAGACCACAGGCCTGATGCGGATGCAGTTCTGGAGGGACGCTGTGGAGGGCATATACGGCGATAACCCACCACACCAGCCCGTTGCTACAGAGCTGTGGAAGGTAAAATATGCCTTTCTTGTCCTAAAACTGGCTTTAATGTTACTGTGGGAAGTAATGCCTGTGATCTCTGTGTGCCGTGCAACACTGTTTCCAGCACAAACCCAGAACACAGCCCCATGAAAGTGCTGTGAAGAAAATTAACTCTATCCCAGCCCAGCCCAGTACAGTATTCAGATTCTGGGATCCAAATTTCCACCCTCTCCAGTAGCTAAGACTGTCAGTCATACTCCTTTCTTACAAAACAAAAATTGGTTTTGAAGTGGAGGAAGAATGGTCTTTGATGAGATTTCACCTCACATATAATTCCTATAGATGAAGACGAATATATACATATATATATGTGTATATATATGTGTATATATAATATATACATATATATATGTGTATATATATGTGTATATATAATATATGTACATCTATGTATATATATGTTCTATCTGTCTGTCTGTCTATCTATCTATCTATCTATCTATCTATCTTCCTATCTTCCTATCTATCTACAATATAATACAATAATATAATACAATCCAATCAGAACTGCTTGCAAAATAAGATGATGAAAAAGAATTCAGAAAGTCTTTTTAGGAGCTTTGATAGCTCTGAGCACTGCAAAGCACTGGAGTGAACTGCCAACCAATTCAATGTGACTTTTGCAGTCAAGATGGGATTTTATTTCCATATTTCAGCAAACACCCCAAGAGTGACCTGTTTGAAGCCCATGACTTCACACGTGTACAAGGATGTAATTGGAATTCTTAGAAAAAAGGATTTGGAAAGACACCTGAACTCACAAGTATTGCAGAGCTGTTAATAGAATTAGTGTGTCTTTGCACAGCATATTCTATATATACGCCTTTGTTGCTATTGAATTTATATGAGGACAGTGTGATTTTCCAGAATAAATTTAATTTATGATATTTAAATGTGTTCCTGAAGTTTTTTATATTCCAGAATGCTTGCATTTGGGTTCCAAATTTTTATGCATTACTAAAGTAGATCAATAGCCTTTAGTAGTATTTCTAGAATTATGAACAGCTCAGTTTTTATTAAGTAATTATAAACTTACACGGCGACTGTATGATGCGTGATCTTTTCTGTCTATTTTGGATGTATGGAAAGTGAGGCCTAATTATTCATTTCTGTTGAAGAAGCCAATTTTTCAAACTTCAGAGAAATGAGGACCCATGTGTTTGAATGAAGGTAACTAAAAATGGATGAAATGTACAAATTAGGTAATTTAGTATAGTTAAGTTTGGTCCTTTAAGTCTTGACCTGTTAGTATTTCAAGGATTTAATTTACAAAATGATACTTGAGGTGACACTCAAAACTGACATTTGTAGTTATAACTTAAAATTTGCCTTTTTATATACCAAGTGCTGTCTCAATCAGAATTTATTGAATCAACGAGATCTGGTCTTGGCAAACCTTGAAAAAATATTTATTAATATGATGGATATAAAGAAGAAGTTGAAAGTGAGCTATAAGAACTAAATTGTGGGAAATCTGCTCTGTAAATTTGGTTTATATATGTTTTTATGTGTGATTGTAGCCTTTATGGCAATGTGTTCTGAAGACCTCAAAGTGTGGAATTAAGAGGATTGAAGGTAAGTTGATAGAATGAAGTGGCACTGGAAGGAAGTCAAATATAAGACAAGAACCAAAAGAAGAATGCATGAATATGAGATGCTGTGAGATATTTTTATAAACAAACCCACAATATTAATTATATTGCTTTCTTAGCATTCTGTCTTTAGTATGTTGTACTGTATTAGTACTTATTGGTATGTTGTGCTGACATTTTCTTGGGAATTTACAGGGGAAATATTTTTATTGTTGGACTCTGGAGGAAACTCTGTTCTTTTTGGAAAGTGAACATAGTTATCTGCAATTATTTTGTGGGAGCATATGGCTCCAAGAATAAATTAATTTCTAAAACATTTTAAAAGAATTGCTTTTAGTTAGCTGGCTTGATGTCTGGTATTTCATTTTCTGTGTGCAGAAACTTGCAGTAAATGCCAATTGAAAATTTTTTGTATTTGAAGAAGATTTGCATTTTCCACTGACGTGCCACTTTGATTTCACCCAGTGAATACAATTCTTCTATTAAATACCTAAAATGTATTTCAGCCTTCAGAATGCAGTACTACCATCACTTTGTATACATTAACATGGAGGTTTTATTTGATAATTTTCAGGCTGTCAAGAGGCATAATTTGACTAAAATGTGGTTCATGAAGATCATAGATGAAAGAGTAAGTATTTACTTCTCAGAGTCTGATTCTGGCTTTAGTCATATTTGGGTTTTCTTTTCCTTATCTTTTTATATGCTTGTGTGTAAAACAAAAGCTTATGTGGTTTTCCACACAGCAGTATTTCTCTTTAAAAATGATACTGCTACATTTTAAAAAATTCTTCCTTGATGCTACTCTTCATAGTTTCTATTCTTTCTGCCAAAAATGGCTAATAGAATATTTTGTTTATTTTTGTCTTAAATTGATGTAGTTTGTGAGTTCTCATGGATATAAAATCTCAAAAATTAAATTACTTGTTGAACCCTTCTGCCACACTTTAATGCTACTCCTTGTCATGGCTGTGGAGCTTTTTCTAAGCAGTGGTGTAAACTGGAGCCTTCAAATCACATGAAGTTTAAAATAGCCATCTTTTTTTCCTGGGAAAAAAACAAGATTAAGAATATCACCAGTACAGTAATGTTGCTACTAACTCTGAAAAGAGGACAAAAATAAAAAGCAGAGTGCAGGAATCTCCTAAGCCCATTTTGTAGCTAAAGTAAGTGTCTCATGATGTTATAAATTGAGCAAATTGATGGTCAGTTATTTGCAGAGGGTCATTGCTATGAAAGACTTCAGACTTTCTTAATGTTGAGACTGGTTTTCAGTCTTAAGAGTGGTATGTTTCAACCACAGAAACCCCTAGGACAGGAGGAATGCTGGAGGTTGTTATAGTTTGGGGTGTATTTTATTATTTTGGGTGTATTATTTATTCGTGCCCCCAAGTTTTTCAGAGGGTTGGAACACCTCTCCTGTGAAGACAGACTGAGAGAGTTGGGGCTGGTGATTCTGGAGAAGAGAAGGCTTTGGGAAGACCTTAGAGCACCTTCCTAGAGCACCCTAGAAGGGCCTTACAAGAGCTGGAGAGGGACTTTTGATAAGGGCATGTCATGGTAGGACAGGGGGAATGCCCTTGAGGTGAAGAGGGGTAGGTTTAGATTAGATCTGAGAAAGAAATTGTTTACTGTGGGGGTGGTGAGGCTCTGGAACAGGTTGCCCAGAGAGGTTATGGGCTCTCTGTGAGGTGTTCAGAGGTTGGGTGGACCTCTGAGCAGCCTGGTCTGGTAGGAGGTTTCCATGTCTGTGGCAGGGAGCTTGGAGCTGGATGATCTTTAAAGTCCCTTCCAACCTAAATCACTCTATGATTCTGTGAATCTATGGGGTTTTTTTATATGACTTTAACATTTGTGTGCATTTTATGAATTTATTTAATGTTTTTAAAAAATACATTCCTATTTATCTAAATTTCTTTTTGCCTCAGATGCAAATTAAATATTAAAATTGACAACCCTATCATGTAAGAATACCATGTGATGTTTTGTTTTGGCTGTTTCTGTTTTTCATGGAGAATTCTGATTTCATATTATTGCAGAAAGTTGTATTTTCTCCTTTAAGCAGACTTGGTTTCAGTTGAGCACAGTTATTTGTTAGGCTTTCTGTAAGCTTTAATGACTGCTTCTATCTGAGTTTGTACTCTCTCTGTCTCTCAATTTTGTCCTTTTTTTTTTGTTTGGCAGTGCATTGGGTTAACCTGACTGTAGTAATAAGCCTGTTCAAACAGCAGTTATGTTTGTGTTTAGCCAAGCTCTGTGTGTATATTCCAGGAGAAGAATTTGGATGATAGGGCGTACCGTAGCATCCAGGAGCTCGAAACATACGCTGAGAACACTCAGAGTGCCCTCTTGTACCTCACCTTGGAAACGCTGGGTAGGTGTTTTCCCCTTTCTAGGTTTTGCTGATGACTCATTAGTGCAAGTATAAAATTCACTGCTATTTCAAAAAGCCCTTTCTTTTCCCTTTCTTTTTCCAGTGGAGTTTAATTTCAGTAAAAGTTGTCCTAGGTAGAACTTCAGGTATCTTTTGAATGCTGAACTATAAATGTGGAATTGTACTGCAGCTGTCCTAGAACTCTGTGCTTTCCTTGGAAGCTGCTCCGTGCAGAGCTCACTGAAGTGCAGTTTCCTGCTGTTCTTTGTTGCTTGGTTTTCTCTGTTCTTGTTCCTCTTATAGAATGTGGTAAATTCAGCTCTTCATTATGTTTCAGTGGTCCTACTTGTCAGAGAATACAAAGTGCTGGAGGTATCCTGCAGCTGTTCTATATTGCTGTGGTGGACACTGAATATCTTGAAACAGCAAACTTCCCAACCTGTACATTTCCTTGGGTGATGTTATAAATTTGGGTCTGGATCCTCTCCCCTTTCTAGAAGTATGTTAACTATCAATCATTGATGAGCTAGAAAAAAATCCAATGAAGATGATCCCTGTGATCAAGAGCTACTATCTGTGTCAGGTCTAATGTAAGAACCACAGATTGGGAAAGAACTGTTGAAGGAAAGGGTAATTTTCATTTAGGTGTTTGTTGCATTATGGAAGTATTCACAGGTGAAAATTATTATTATTANATGTTAACTATCAATCATTGATGAGCTAGAAAAAAATCCAATGAAGATGATCCCTGTGATCAAGAGCTACTGTCTGTGTCAGGTCTAATGTGAGAACCACAGATTGGGAAAGAACTGTTCATTCGTAGTGAAGGAAGGGGTAATTTTCATTTAGGTGTTTGTTGCATTATGGAAGTATTCACAGGTGAAAATTATTAGTATAGTTATTTTGTGTTTAGTATTGTAGTAGCAATGTTTTCCTCTTGCTTATCAGACTAATCTGATGAAAGGCAAATACTGATGTTAAAAGAGTTAAAAAATGGAGGAAAGAGAGGTAAAAAGAGAGAGATGATGAGTACATTCATCTTTGGAAGAATTTAGGAATTTATTTCTTAACATGTGATGTTTGCTTCCTCAGTAGGAAATCAGTGAAATGTTGTGTCTTTCTGAACCTCTTACTGAAGAAATGTAGGAGTGTGAGAAATGCCAGTGTCTTCCGTTCTGAGAAATCCTGAATAAGTTCAGTCATGCTTGGATCACTCACTCCTTGTACAAATCAGATAAAACTGGTTTTGAAAATCTGTATGGAGACTCGGGATATTCTAAGCATTCTGTTGTCATTTTTAAAACTTCTCTTAAATATACAGATGTAACAAAATATCTAAGCAGAAGTCTCCTTCACTGCATATTAAACAGTTAATGTCTGTGATTTTTTTTCCCACAAATGGAGAAACTAATCAAAATACAGCTCCTTTCTTGGTGTGTTGCCCATGAGCAGTGTTTTCTAGACCAGGTGGACCTGATTTCATTCAGGTAGTGTTTGCTAAATTGCTTAGTGCTTTTTTAGACTCCTTATTCCTGAGCAGTCTGCAGTTACTGTGTATCTTTCCCGGTACTAGCGCTGGTTTTTTTTCCTGCTGATTTCAGGTCATTTCTTTTGTCAAGCTCATTTTGACTGGTAACTGAGTCATCTGAAGTCCTGGTACTCCCTCTCAACTCCTGTAATGTAAAAATACTAACATATGTGCTCTCTAACTAATTACTTAAGTAGTTAGTAAATAATGTCCATTGATTCCTCCAAGCCACACTTTGCTTTCTGCTGCCATTGCCAGAATCAGTCCCTGTAGTCTGAGTATACTCTTGCACAGAGGATTCTGAGACCCACTGAAGACCCAGCCAGGCTTCTGCAGTGAATCTGGTACCCCCAGTGTTATTTCCAGATGTCAGTTAGGCTCATTGATCTGCAGTAATTGCTGTATCCTCATTTCTTTCTTTGTAGAATGCTGCTTCTGTTGGAGTTTTTTATAAATTTTAATTTCAATTTTCATTTTATCCTGGCTCAGCTTTATAATCAGTCTAAGCCAAGCTTGTATGGTCTTGCCATGAAGAGCAGTGGTGATGCTCTGCCCCACTCATTTCCTCTTTCAGTTCTCACTGGGTGAATGTGCAGTAATTATTATTAATTTTCCATTGTTTTGTTGATCTGGTTCAGCCTCATTGCTCCTGACAGCACAAGGCAGGGGGCAGAAATAAGGTTTTGGGGGTTGAAGCATAGGATCATTCTCTTTGGCTTCACTGCACTGGTGAATCGACTGCAGCTAATCATGAAGCCACACTGTAAGCACTAGTGCTTGTCAGGAATCACACACTTGAATGACTTTTTCTGGCAGGAAGAGTAATTCTTGGAATGCTGTTATCCTGGGAGAGGATATGCCAACGGAAATGAGTTTGTGTACCAGTGTGTTATGTCTGAATAGGTGCTGCAGTATTAAGTACCACCTTTGCAGATACGGCAACAAGAGGCATCTTGCTCCTGAATGTGGAAATAAAGGAATTTTCCTGCTGTTTTGCACCTCTGAGATGTGATCCAAGGCAGTTTATGTGCATGGACAGCTCTGTCATGGACCAGTGCATGTAGCTTTCCTAAAGCAAGACTGTAATATATATCAGAGAACACCATACCCCTCAGTGGCCTGGCTGCATGTTTCTAAACATGTTTCTGCAATTTCAGGTGTGAGGGACATCCATGCTGACCACGCAGCCAGTCACATTGGGAAAGCACAAGGCATAGTTACCTGTTTAAGAGCAACTCCATATCACTGCACGAGACAAAAGGTCTTTCTTCCCATGGACATTTGTATGTTGGTAAGAGGAGCAAATAGTCTGGGATTGAACGGTGTCGTTTTCCTAATTGTGTTTTGCAAGGCCAGATAGGAGATCATAATTTAATAATTTCCATTGTGCCGGAAAGAAATTGTATGATTTTTCTTTATTTTTACTTATTCTGCTGTGGCCTGCTAATACGCCATTGTCATGGTTTTATATCTTTTGGGAAGTGAGAGGAGTGATCTTCAAGAAACTCTAGATTTCTCTTTGGGGTTTGTTTGTTTGTTATTATTAAATGTAATAGTGTTTTAGGTTCCAGGAATTTTTCCAATAATGTATTAAAATGCATGTATGGAATGGGGCCTGGGATTATGTGTTTTGGGCTTGGGTGTGGGTTTTTTCTGTTTTTTTTTTCTTTTCCTATCACCATAAAGAAAGCACTGTGAGAAATTTTACTTTTCACTGATCTTCTTGTGCTCCTCTTTATTACCTTTCCATAATGGGCTGGTGGTTTGTGGTTTTTTTTCTGTTGCATATTTTACAGGTATAGGCCTATATTCAATACATTTCTGTAGGAGATGGTATAGTCCTCCAGTTTAAACTGTACATCAAATTTGCATTGGAATTTAGCAGATCTTGCAGATTAGGTAAAATGGGATTGAAGCTCAGAGTTTTTCATTAATGTACCATGGTTTAATCTGTAGGCATCTCAGCTGTTAGCCCTTCATTTTCATTCTTTATTTTTAAATGTTAATGCTGTTCTTTTTCAACTTAACCACAATTTATGCAATTATGGTGATGCCTAAGATACTTGTGTTAGCATTTTCTTAATATAATTTCAATACAATTAAAAGTTTGGATTGGAAGTTTAGTAACGTAGATAGCTGCAAAAAAATGTAGATACTAATACAGGCCAGGGTTATAAGACTGCAGAAAGGAATTGCACTCTCCTTGCAGCCCTTCTGGGACTGCATGTTACGGGAGGCCTTCCAAGTATTCAGCTTTTCAAACATAGCCTGAAAATTCAGTCATTTCTTGCCATGGAAGGTGTTCTGCAGTAAAACTGTAAAACCAGCTTGTGTCCCTTCTGTGCAGACAATCTCGTAAGCATTTCAGCTGCTGGCAGGAACTGTGGAGTCCTCCTGAGTCTGTACCTCCTGTGAAGCCTTTCTTGCCCACCTCCATACAGCTCTCACATGCCTGAGCGTTGGTACAATTCTGAATATGCCATATTTTGCCTTAGCATTGGTCACTATAGTCGAAGAATAAGTTTGGAGTTGGCTCTTTGGGGTTTGGAAGGGCTCTTTTCTGGTGGTTTTGGGTTTTTTGGTTGGTTGGTTTTTGGAGATGGCACTGTTTGATGTTTTGTGGGTTGGGAGTTGGTTGGTTTTTTTGCAAGCCTGGGCTGTACACACCAATCCCAAGATTCAAAAGCTAGCATGGCTTATGTGGTAGTTGTTAACTAGCTTTATTCTGCTTAATATTGATTCTTGGATTATGGTTTTAAAAATTAGGTATCTAAACTGATCTAAATTCCCCACACTTTAAAGTCTGACTTTGTTATCTTACTGACCACAAAATTTTAGGAAACAAACTTGTGCAGAGAGTCTGTACCAATTGTTATTTTGATTTTTTTTTTCAAGTGACTGACCAAAAGGAAGGGAATTAAAAAATGAGAGAGCAGTGGTAGAACATTTAGGCAGTGTTAGTCTTTAGTCCTTGGCTTTGTTGCTGGGACAGGTTTTTGAGAAGCAAAAATGGGAACTTGATATTTATAGAGATTTTTTTTATCTTTCTTGATTTTGGTTTTTCTTTCTATGTCTAGCATGGAGTTTCACAAGAGGATTTCATAAGAGGGAAGCAAGAGAAAAATGTGAGAGATGTGATTTATGACATCGCCAGCCAGGCCCATATTCATCTAGAACATGTGAGATTCCTTTTATTTATCTAAATAAACATAACTGATGCTAGTCTTCACAAAGTATTCGTTGCTAGAAGACTTAAAGCTGCATACTTAATTTCAAATATTTTGCCTTTTATTATTTTGAGAGTTTACATTTAAAAAAATCCCACCACACAGTAGATTCAGACATTTCAGCTACTTCTGTATGAATATTATCTCTATGTACAGAAGACAGTTTACTCACAACCAGGGTTACAGCATTACCTGTGATCACAGTATCTTATGCAGTCGAAATAGGAGAGAGAACCCTTCTTTTTTCTGAAGGTCAAATGGGCCATCCCTGGTTTGTTCAGTCAGTGCCTACTGAGCTGATTAGTGTTTTTATTTTATATTAATAATGTGTAGATGTTATAACAGCCTTCCAGTACCTAAAGGGAGCCTACAAAACCAGAGAGGGACTTTTCACAAGGGCATTAAGCACAAGAGGAAATGGCTTTAAATTGAAATAGAGCAGGTTTAGATTAGATGTTAGGAAAAAATTCTTTACTGTGAGGGGGGTGAGGCACTGGCACAGGCTGCCCAGAGAAGCTGTGGATGCCCCATCCCTGGAAGTGTCCAAGGGCAGGTTGGATGGGGCTTTGAGCAGTCGGGTCTAGTGGGAAGTGTCCCTGCTCATAGCAGGAGGGCTGGAATCAGATTATTCCTTCCAACCCAAACCATTCTATGATTCTTTGTACCCTTAGGCTTTATTTTTCATACACTAATTATAATTTGCATTTAAGGCACTCCCGTTCACATTGTTTTTAACTTGATGTCTCAGTTTTTGTGGCCACATGCCCAAGAAAACGGTTTATTCCATTTAGAAGCAGGGAACAGAGACAAGGTACAACATCAAAACTGTCAGTTATCTTTGTTCAAGCTGAAATATTTTAATTATTTTTTTCTTATCCTCCACCCTTCAACCCATAATGTACAGTGTATAAAACTCATTGCCTTTAGTTGCAGTATTGGCTTAGAAAAATGCCAAGTGCATGGCCTGAAATGCCATCATGTCAGGGATGAGAGGCACAGAAAATGAGTAATGTGTGTTTATGATCCATATATTTAAAATTTGGTTGCTGGTATGGAAACTTGGGGCAGAAGCAGGAAGAGAATTTGGTTTTTCAGAACCTTTCAGGTAATTCTATAATTCAGAGTGCATTGGTTCCCTGGCTCCCAACATGAGCCTACCAACTTCTGGAAAGAACAGGCCTCCTTTCTTCCCACTTCATTCCTAGAGCCCTGCCCATGTTATGCACTGGGAGGGTCCTGTGGAAAATATGCAATGTGAACATGTAATTAGAGACTAAAGAGAAAAGTATAAATACAAAGAAACCAGATTAGGGCAGCATTAGCATTTTATTCAACTGAATGTTGATCCTGGAACTCTTCCCATTTTCTCCTCCCTTTGTATGTTTTTTAATGGAGGGGTTACATCATAATTGAAATTAAAAAAAAATAAATTCCTCTGAATACTTGCTTCTAATCTCCCATCATCAGTTAATAGTTGATAGTGCAGGAGCCCTAGAGTGTCCAAACCACTTGAACTGTCCATAAGTGGCAGCAGTAAGAGAGTCCCCTTCATGGTCAGAAGGTCTTTGTTAATGCAAGGACAGGGATACTTTCTGCCTAATGGATGAAATGGGCTTTTGCTGGCAGCATTTGCTGGATATTTCAGGACTTAAGGTGAATCTAATGGCCTGATGCCTTTAAATGCATCTGTTCTGCTGTATAAAATCACCCTTTTGCCTGAGGGTCTTCCCAGCCACTTATCCTTTGTTTTAGTTGGGATTACAGGGTAGGGTAAAGTTCAAACCTGCAGAGAGGTTTCAGCTATCTCAGCATTTGTTACACAAACCATATATGAGGGTAACAGTTACCACAGCCAGAAGATGCATGAATCTGAATGCTGAATAGTGGTCTCAGCCATGTTAGGTGTAGCATATTGTAGTTGTGTGTGGCCCTTAATCTTGGCAGGAAAGTTCCTGGGTTTTGGTCAGGTGTTCCTGACATTGTGACTGCTGACCAGCAGGTGGCAAAATATGATAATGAAGATGGCAGTTTTCCTTAGGAATTGTGTGTTTTATCGGTATAAAAGCATATAACAAAACATTCTGTCAGTTCCTCAAAGTGTTCCCTTTGAAAGTCTGCAAACACATTTACACGTTATTCCTCTTAGGCATACATTCCCCCATTCCTCTCGTGAAAAAGGGTTTCACTTTTGGCTTTCTGCATTTGCCTCAGTTGTGCTACATAATTATGGGACTCAGCTTACCAAGGGAGAGATAAAATGCTTTCTGAATGACATGTGACGCATTCTGGGTTGAGAAGGTCAAGCAAGACTGCATTATTTTTTTCATCTTGCAATTAATAATAGAAGGGCAGAGGATTAGATACGGGAAGAACATTTTTCTATTTTAGAAATAGATATACACAAACACACGTGTTATTATATATCAACATTTTAAAATAATTTGTCTTCTGAAAAGATTAATAATTTTTTCCTCCTAAAGTTTCAGGCTCATTTTCTCAGTTGTCTGGAAAGGTACATGAAAAACTAAAACTCACACATTCTTATCAGTATTTATAGACTGTTAGTTTGTTTTAGCCTGTAAGAAAAGGCAAAACAAGGAGGGATTTTGTTTTTTGTAGACAGGCATTACAGGAAGATTTATTCAGCTCTGTCAGATGTACTGAATATGAGTTTAAATTGCAGATTTGATGCAGCTTTGCTTTAGATTTTTATATGTAGATTCTGAGGAACTGAGATAATTTTGATATCTCAGAATTGTAACCCATTTACAGATGCGCTCCTGGGACTGATGGCGATGTTGCACCAAAAAGATGCACTCAGAAAAATGCATTTCTGGTCTTCCATTATTTCTGTCTGTTGGGGAAAAAAAAAAAGGTTAAACTGTGTTTATTAAACCAGATGCAACTTGGGACTTTGTTAGAACAAGGTGTTGCTAATTTACCTTGGTTTATAGTTTGTAGTCTTGAGGTTTGTCAAATCATGGAAGTGTTTCAGCAAGCCTCTCCCAGTATTACATACTGTAACTACTTTTGTAGGCAGCTTTCATGGAATCAAATGTTACAGTTGCAGGATGTCAAAATAAAAAGGGATAACGCTGGTAATACAGTTTGTTGCCTGTAAGCATTATATATAGTACTTGATGTTTAAAGGAAATGTTAAATTCTTCTGATAAGTACTCTTTTTTTGTGTTTTGTTTTTCCCTTCCACCTTACCCCATTTACTTTTAGGCTAGATCTTTCAGTAAGAAAGTTCCTGTGAAGGCGTATCCTGCTTTTTTCTGTACGGTGGGTGTGATATATGCACTCTTTAAGTGATGGACTTATTACTGTGCTGATACATTTGTGAAGAGCCTCAAATTAAGCATGGTTAACTACTGCTTCACGTGTCTCTTTTGGGAGGATGTAATACCTAGAACTCATAGAAATCATAATGTGTGCCTGACTGTAGAACCATACAGTTTTGATCAACACTTCTCATCCTCCTCTTTTAACTACATCATTCCACCCAAGATGTCTCTTTATTCATAGACTGCTGTCCTAATGCAAGAGTCCCAAATCATGTCTATTTTCATAATTTGTTGTTTGGTCTACTAAAAGATAACACTTCTCTTCACAAAACTTGGTTATTTACATGCTTGGAATGTGATGATTACACTACCCTTTAATAGCATGGGCAAACTCTCAAGCCTTTTTTGCCATTGCTTATTTGGTTTCTTGTATTGCTTTTTAAATTTAATGCCTAATTACTTGTGTGCACCATATGTATTAAGCTTTTTTCTTTCTTTCTAGGTTGCTTTAGATGATTATTTATATAACATGCGAAAAGTGGACTTCAATATATTTCATCCAAGCTTACAAAAGAAGAGTACATTATTACCATTGTATTTGTATATTAGATCTTGGAAAAAAACTTATTAAATTTTGTTTGGTTATTTTAATATGGATTCAGAGTGCTAAGTTTTTTTCTTTAATGTCTTAACTTGGTAGAATTGTGAAGTGTCAGACTTCACACTTCTGCAAAATGCAGTTCCAGAGAAACAGCAGATGCACATGAACTGTAGCTGTCAGCTTGCTGGCAGTAGCTAAGTTTCTTCTTGGAATATTAGGGTGATATCTCTTTTTCACTTGTCTGCCAAGTCATATGTCCTTGTCTGAGATTGCTTTTCTTGTCTTTCCTGTAATAATAGCAGTATGACTGCAGAATTCTTGGACAAACACTGCGCTAATGGACACTTCTGACAATTCCGATTCTTTGCTGAGAAAAGGAAAAAGGAAAAAAGATTGCTTGCTTTGTGCCCAAAAGCAGTTACAGTAAATGTCCTATAAATCAGCTAAGTAGTTCTGTTTAGTGCAAGGAGCAGGCTTCCTGCAAGTAGTGATGATGCTTCAGAGCTTGAAGAATGAGCATGTGTATTTGAATGCAAGAAAACTGTCAGGAAAAGCTTTAGCAGAAATTATTTAACTGTGTGTTGAGATTGAGCATTGAAGTGACTGTAGGTAGTGGGAGGATAGCTTTGCAGCCAAGAAAGAGAGCCCATACGTTAATATGTATGGATTAGCAGGGATAAAACAAAAATTCATTTTTTTCTCTCTGGCATTTATGCTCTTGCTTTGGCTGTATCTTCCTCCTGACCTGGTTGCTGTTGTTGCCCACAGCTGTCGCTGTGGGTGTGACTGCCCCTTCGTTCAGTATTCAGCACGTCTCTCACATCTTGGTATTTAGACCAACCTCTCTCTCTAAAGATACTGCTCTGGGTTTCTTGTGGGAAATTACTAGTAGCTTTGTACTCAGCATCTCTTGGGATCAAGGTAAGTATTTCTGTTTGGTTTGTTATAATGGTAAAATAATGCTTCCTAACACTCGGCTTGGTTCAATTGCTCAAATCTAGTAGTTTGTTCTGCTCTCATCATCCTCGTTCTAGTAAATAGCTACTTTTGCTAGAGATTTTTTGTTGTTGTTGTTGAACTGGGGCTAACCACCCCAGATGCTTGGCTATATAACATCCTGTATTTTTGTGTAAAGTGCCACATAATGAATTTCTGCAAACAAGATTTATGGCTTTTTTTTTCAATCACAAGCAGTCAGCATGGTAGAAATCTTAGGAACCCAACATTAAGTACTTACTTTGGTGATTTTGCTTTACATGTTTGAAGTCAGCTTGTGGTACAGATCTAAAATCCACTAAAAGCAAGAGGAACAGTCTATACCAGCTGTGGAAACAAGTCATAGTCCATTACAGGTTGAATTATTTCACAAGCTAAACATCCCTCCCATAATTGTTTGAATTGGCATTGGTTAACAACCAACTGAATTTGCAACTGTATGAGTATCTAGAAAATGTACTACTTTAGCATTAACAAAATTGAAATCAGACTTACTGTGAGCTCAGGGTAATCCAGAAATGCTCCCCATGTGTAAATTTTGTTTGCTTTCCCATCACATACTCGTGATTCTCCATCCAGCTGTGAATATCTTGCATGACCCAGGGGGTGTACCTGCAAATCTGCTGTGACACAAGTGTCCTAAGTCAGGATTTTTCTTTATATGGAATATAGTATCAGTGCATCTCTTTATATGGAATATAGTATCCCATACCTGGAATGTGGATATCTCTGCAAAAACAGAGAACTGTTACCATTTTTTTCACTAGGAAATGCTTGACTTTCTGGCAAAAGTCACAGCTCCATAAAAATTAGAAACTTGGATACAAAGAAAAGCACTAGGGAAAAATGTCATGTTGCCATTACAGCACTGCACAGTAGAATTCCAAGTAATTTAGGTTAGGAAAAACATCTTGCATTGCAAATTTTAGGACATAATTATTCTATTTCACATGTGACTCTGAGTCCACACTGCTTGAAGTACAACTTTTTTACCTTACACTGTTTATTCCTGGGAAGCTACTCATAGAAGAAATGAAAGCCAAGAGATTATTTTTCAATTAGGTACCATTTGAAAACCAGACTACAGAATCAGAAAACCAGCAGCTGCTGAAAAACACACTGGCATAACGAGAGGGGCAGCAGCATTATGCAAGAAACTGTGCTGATTTGGGAGAGACACAATAGAAGCAACAATGGATTCAATAAAGCTAAAACCTAAAATATACTGTAACTGTCCTCAGGAAGAAAAAAGGAGCTAAAGGTCCAGTTTGACTTTTGATTCACTTGCTATTTGAACTCGCATCTTCAGGAGTTTGAGCTCCTTGAAAAGCTGACACTTCACTCTCCTTTGCTTAGGTGTGACTGTTTATGTCACACCTAATGAAATACACTCTTATTTCCAGAAGGAGACTAGCAACAAGTATCATTCTCTTTCATTTTTTGACCCATTTTTTGGTTGTTTTTGACATTTTCATATTCTTCCACAGCAATATACTGGGAGGATGCAAATTGACCTTTCCTGGGAAAAGAAGGAAAAACACAGTTACCTGAATCATTTATATTGAGCTAAGAAGGAAATTCTGATTTGTTGAGGAAAGTTTACTCTGTAATTCTCCTGACTCAACAGCAGGTAATGAACCACTTCTACACCAAGAAGTAGCTCCTAGGAAAAAAAACAAACAAAAACCAAAGCAGCTTTCACAGCTAAAGCTCCCCTCCCACACTCTTCTCTTGTGGACAACCTAAGCTCAATAGCTTTGGAAAGAATTATTGTGGCCAAGCCTTTTGTAAAAATATATTGTTTCATGAGAAAAAAAACGAAAACAAAACGCTTAATTTAAAAATTAGTTCAGCGAACAGCCTCCAAAAGCCCATCTATAACATGTGATAAGGAAAAAACAGAGGTACTTAATGCCACACAGTCTTGAACAGTAAGACCAGCAGCCCTCAGGGTACCCTCAGGTAGCCTGCTGAGTTGGAAGAAGGAAACTGTGTTCTTCCTTCTTTTCCATGGAATTTTCCTCTGGCAACATACAGTATTTTTTCACTGGACTCTGTCTAAGTGTGATGAGAAAAAAGACTGAATGTTTATTACAGGTACTGCAAAATAGTTCAATGTATTCTGATAGTACTGATACCTCACATAGGTATTTTAGGAATCTGTCGAGAATCATCCCTCTGTCACTTGCCTACATGCCTGGGAGCCCCAGGTTGGATTTGACACCTGACGTGCAGAGAAACTTGTGATGGGGTGTGCAGAAAGTGGAGGGGTTGGTGATTAAACTGTTTTTACATGCATTGGAGCATGGACTGCAGTCAGCTTTTATTTCTCACAGGGGGTTTCTCACATCCATTTGCGTTCATATGCGTACTGCCCTTGGCTGCAGAAAATAGTCTTCTAGAATTGCTTCCATGGATGATTCCATCATGGGAGTTGGCACCTAACCTGGGTATAGGCAAGGTAAGGTGTATCTAAGGGAACAGAGGGGGAAAAGTTAATAATATAACTTGTGAATGTGACTGTTATCTCGGCTTTGAGAACCAAACTTGGTCATAGTTGCACAAGGCTTTGCTAGAGTCACACCCTTCTGATTTTCCTGAGATAGAAACCTCATTAAATGTATCAAATAATCTTTGAAAGCAGTTCTTCTGTTCCTTCTCATTCTTCTCTTCCTTCTCTTTGATATGGGTGCATATCAAAGCATAGACATCTCTTCTGCCTTTTTTCCTCACGTTTATTTACTTTCTTTTCCTCAGCCTCTGACTGGTGTCTCTCCTTTCTCCTCTGAAGAGACACTCAGGGCTAGGTTAACCTGGACCTGCAGTCTTTCAGTTTAAATCTACATCTCTGGCACGTAAAAGATTTGTACTGGTTCACTCCAGAGAAAAAAACGTGTCCCTCCTCTGTCTTCCTTTTTGCCCCATGCTGGTTTTGCTCATGTTTTCCAAGTGCTTCTTTCCAATGAACTTACCAACTGCCCCATGTCAGACACTCATCTCCTCCTATACCATAATGATATTCTTCTTACTAAGTCCTAAATGCCTTCCAGGAAATTTGGCACCCAAATAGAAATGGTGTCTGGCAAGATCTGACAGTTGAGTCAGGGTCTTGGCACACTTCTGGCTCTCTGCTATCAGCAGACTATGTAAAATCACAGTGAAGGATGGAACAAAGTACTAATGAAAATCTCACACAGTTTGGTTACATATAATACTCAGATTATTTTGTGCACTTGGCTAAGGCATAACAAAAACAGTGACAGTTCTGTTCAGTTGAAGTTCAGAGTCTCACCTTTAGACATATATCCTAGAAATAAAGTACCTGGAAACAATTAGCCTCAGACCTACAGAACAGTGCGTCTTTTTTGGATAACAGCAAGGAAAATTCTTTCCTAGTTGTTAAAAATTATTTTTTCTAGTTTGACCTATTTTCTTTGTTCTTCTAGTCACCATCTGCAGAAGGAAAATTGTTGCCCTTTCTTTCTTCTGGTGGTGTGGCTATAGAGAGCGACTTACCTTCAAAAATGTCAGTGTTTAATTTGGAGTACTTTAAAATGTGGTTTATTCATTAACCTGAAGATTGGTGACTCTTCACTGTTCTAGAGAGTGGAAAAGAGACTGGTTGAAACATCAGAGACAGCCAGCTCAATATCTTCAAGGGTTACACCAGTGAAATCCATAAACCAGAGAGTATTGCTGTGTACCAGAAATTTCTGGCACTATTGAACATTCATAGCTTCATGCTCTCTATTCCAGAACATATTCACCCATTAATTATAAATGGGGGTTTATAGTGGATTGTAACCCCCAAAACTTCCTCAGTTTGGCTAAAAACTAATTAATCAACAATGCTTCTAATTATTGACAGGTACTGGAATAGTGTTCCTGCAATCTGAGGAACATCTCTCTCTGCTGAAAAGACTAAAGGACCTTTTCAGAGAGTAAATCTGCAGACTGAACATAAAAGACACACAAATGCTGAAGTCCAAGTATTCCTCTGGAGCTTCTGAAACATTTCTGTTAATATTCTGATCAGTCAGAGGAGCGATCCTCAGTTGCACACAGATTTGGACAATGAACATTAAAAATATGTGTCAGGTACCAGTAGAGGACAGTATACACCAGCTGAAATCCATCAATAGGTCTGGTAGATCATGGGCTAGAAGGGAGTGGAAGCAGACTGACCCTTCTGCTGTGTTCTACACTCACAAAGCAGCAGCTGTCCTGCCTTCAAGCAGAACCTTTCACGGGTTGTCAGGTGCTATGTCAGCAGCTGAAAGAAGTTTTGGTGTAAGCATATGCAGAGAGAAAACAAAAAAAGAAGAACCCAGATCAAATCTGGGAGGAAAAAGCCTGGGGAGAGGGTGACTGAATTAACGTAATTTATTTTCTGTGTGCAGATAAGTGTAGCCTCAGCCTTTGGAGAGTCAAGTTGGAAGGCAGAGTAGCAGTGCCAACTCTAGAGAGTTGAGACAGCAAGAAAAAGAGAAAGAAAAAGGAGCAGCAGCAGCACAGGAAGCAACACATTGGTAATGGAAAATAACTGGAAAGGAGCCAAAACCACAAACATAGGGGGAAAAAATGAAAAAAGAGCAAAGAGAAAGAGAAAGATACAGGTGAAATCTTGTCACTTTACAGAATGACAGATTTATTTAAAAATTACTTAATTTCTCATTCATCAGTTCTTCCATCCCTGGAGAGGTGTGCCAGTTTTGGACATGCAGTTCCATAGGACTCACAAACCCATCAAAACACGGGCGTGTTCTGACTGCACTCTGCACCAAGGGACACAGCCGGTGCATGGGGACACCCAGGAAACACACAAACCCCTGGCATCAGTCCAGCATGCACTGATCACAGCAGGGGCACAGCGGTGGGACAGTGCTGGTTGAGTGGGGGGGGTCTCAGGAATGCTGGCTCAGCAGGCACAGGGTGCTGGGATGAGCTTGCCCAGGGTATGGTCCCCAAAGGGATGTGTGTATGGGGAGATGGCAGTAGGTTGGGATGTAGCATGGGATGCCAGACACTGGCTGCTGGGATCCCTGTGGTTGAGGTCACCCTGATGCTGGGGCCCCTGGGTTGGAATCAATATCCTTGCAGAAGCTCCTCTGTCACCTTGTGTCTCCCTGGTTGTCTTCAGTCTCTCCCAGTCATTCCAGGACCATTCCATAGTGGTTTTTTAAGGCCATGCACTGTCTCTTCTTGTGGACAGGGAGGGCAGGAATTGTCCCTGTCCAGGGACAGCTGGGGCTGGAGCACCTTGATCTAATTTCCAGCTTCTAGTGCTGGTTTCAACCTTTGCTGTGTTCTCTCACTTGCTGTCTGAACATGAGAGCATGAGACTGGAGCCACGAGGAGGCTGCAGGGACACTCCCAACTCAGACCACCCTTCTTACTCCAGGCTTGCCCCTGGAGCAGGTGCCGAGTCCCAAAAGACACAAAGCACTGGTGTGGGAAAACTGGGCTGAGTGCAGATCTTTATGGAAGAAACTGAAAAAGGAGAAATCCAGAATTGAAGAAAATTTGCAGGTGAGCTCCCGGAAGACACAAAGATGGGGCTCGTCAGGAAATCCTGTGTGGCACTGCTGCAGGAATAGGGTGTGCAGCAAGAGGCACTGAGGAGTGTGGGAGAATTAAATTGCTTCTGATTTCTGCAGAGAGTTTGAGCATGCAAAAAAAAGAATGGATCAAAACCAAGGCATTGCAACCATCGCAGTGGTGGTGCTCTTCCATGAGTGTCCTCCGTCTTGAAATGGCTCGACCAAAATGGGATCTTTTTCCACAGAAGAGTTCCATGGAAAAACGATGTTCCAAGGAAAAGTGGGATGTTGAAGTGGCCTCTAAAACTCGGGCAACACTTGTTTCATCAGTTATGTCCTGCAGTGCCTGATGTATAGCATGTTCCTGGCCAAGCACCTGCTGTCATACAAGCACAGTCCTATGAGTCCTTCCTGCTCCACCTTTTACATTTCTTGGACAGCTCGGAAGGATGGAAAACCAACAGGGACTTGGGGAACAGCTCCTAATTTCCCCCTGAAAAGCCTTCAGAGCAGGCTCAGTGTAGCACAGCAAATGGGTTGGCTTGATGTCATGTGCCACATTCCGATCCCAGGGAAGATAATTTCTTTCTTCCTGTGGCTCCTGAAGTGCATCTGAAATTCCTGCCTGGAATTTCATGCAGCTGTCATTTAAACGTGGGATTGTTTGGTGTTTGGGCTTTTTCTTCCTTGAAAGTTTTTGTTAACTACACATATTTCACCAACACAGTTCTCTACAGCACATGCAGCTCTTCGATAAAGCTGTCCAGTGGCTTTGGGGTACAGTCTCATGTGTGACTTTTGAAAATACCTTTTCTTGACTGAAAACAAAATGGTTGCATTTTAGTTTGCCCTAAGTTTTCTCTTAAAAAAAACCCCCCGATTTCCCCCAAAGCCCAACACAAATACTTTTCTTCTCTGCTGTACTTTTAAAACATTTTAAAGGTCAGTTATTAATACATTCTTTGCGTCTTCAAGCGGGAAAGTTAGTCATTCTCAACTTGTTACATTAAACACTTGCTACAGGTTGCAGTGAAATAAAAGGCATATACACCTTCCATCAGAAATTAGTTTTCATAAGTGTGAGATCTAATGACTGTGAGGAAAAACTTGTAGTAAAAACCTCATTTTGTATTATTATTATTATAGTAATAGTAGTAGTAATTATTGTAGTAAAATCCAGAAACTTAGATTTTTCATCAAATTCTCTGCAATTTAGCAAATTTCATGGTGACAGTCTCAGTTCATTAAATTTGCTTTTCTGCCAGTTCATTCAAGGAAAACAGTCCTAGCATTCCATTCCAAATTGCTACAGTCACTACCAAGAAGAGTAGGTATAACTCAAACTACTGTTGCTCATGCAGAAAATGTCAGAGGTTACTTATCGTTATCACTGATCTTCACAAGACTTTGAAGTATTTCCTGATTAATTATGGCAGATTTTTAGAATTCTTCCACAGTAGGGAACTGTGTATTAGATCTGTTTCATGGCACCTCATCTTCTGATCCTGGAAGCAAATAAAAACTGTAGACAAATGTTTGTGCTAAAGGTGCTGTTCAGTGCACTTGTACTAGCCTTCAATCCAAGAAGCCTTTTATCTTTTTTTTTTCCCCAAAAAGTGCTAAAAAGTATTAGTGATAGCCAGAGAAAAAAAACACAAAACCAGGATTCCAATTTTGCACACTGTCCCATACACACCACACTATCCCAAAATTTCTGGGTTGCTACATACTCATTTTTTTGCTTAGCTGTTGCCAATGAGCTAGAAGGTTCCCCAGCCTTGCACCTGTGCAGTGTGCTCTACATCTTAGTCCAATTCTCTGTTAAAAAGTACAAGTAAGAACATCAGATCCCAACACACCTAATTTCCTCCAGCCTTGATCAAAGCTTTAGTTTACCAAAAAGAAATTCTTGTGTGCACACCATTTTTTTTCGCCTTCAAGATGCTACAGCCATCTTTATAATTAATTCATGAACTCATTCTTTTTTAAACATTTTGGTGTCTGGCAGCATGCCATTTCCATCACTGGTCAAAGTGGAACCAAAAATGATCAGAGAATTAACTAACTGTTGAGATCATCCTCACACACACCCAGTACCAGGTCTGGCCTCCACAGCAGATGCAGTCTCCAGACAGCTCTGGTGTCCAAGCTGGACACTGCTGATGGAGACTTGCTCTGGTCTGCGATGCTGCCTTGTCACAGGGGTTTGTTATAAAGATAAAGATGGGCTTTGCCTCATAAGCACTAAGGCTGAGTTGAAGTTCTGACCTCTTTGTTTGGCAAATTGAAGTGGAATTCCTGCACGAAGTGTCCAGGTCTACAGATTCCAGTTTGCTGATGGCTCCGATTACCACAACCTTTCAGCTGGTGAAGCCATCCATTAGTGCCAGAAGCATTCCTACAACAGAGCCAACAGAAAAATACAATTTTCATTCACTAGATTAGTACATTTTCTTCAGTTCCACATAACTGTCTCCACTGGTCCCTCAAAAAGAACAAGCTTTTAATGATGAGATGCTGATTTGCAAAAGACTCATTTAAAGACGTTAAATACAGATAACACAGACCTTGGGCCGATTTCAAACTTAGTGAGGAGTTTTCAGTTCTTATTTAAAAGTCATCTGAAATTCACCAACACTGAATTACTAGTTTTCAGGTTAAATGAAGGTGTCACATCAAGTTTAATAAGTCCAAGATCCAGCTCAGAGAAGGACATGTCCCACCTGTGAACCTGGTCTTGTTTGCTGGCATGTACAGGAGCGAGAGCATCGATCTCACACAGGGAAATAATGAAGGTTGCATCTGGTAGGCCTGCAAAGACAACATGGGAGCACTGACATCAGGAAAACAGGGCTATTTGAAAGAGAAAATACATGAAAAACATTATGGTTACAAGAGCACTGAAACTGGTTAGTTTGGGGGTTTTTTGAGGGGGATGGTGGTGCTTTGTAGAATTTTCTTGTTTGCATTATTAATATTTCCCAATACATCCCAAGATTTCCAGCCCCCCTAAAACCCCACTTGAAAAGGAAGCACTGTCAGTCCCATTTCAGTGGAAGGATGTGACAAGACATGAAAAAGAATTTCTTCTTGACCACAGAAAACGAGTTACAGCTCAGACAGAACATGTAGCACATTTCAATCTGACCTGCTCTGTCACTCATATTCTCCTACCCATTCACTCAGGCATTTCTCATCAAAAAGATTACTCCCCCATCCCACTGGCCACATTCATTAGCAAGTGCACAAGCTACCAGTGATTTTCTAGTCCCTGGTGTACCATAGAGTAGGAAATCTCTGCAATTAAAAAAAAAAAAAAAAAGAAGAAAAAAAATCATAATGGAAAAGTGTCCATTATACCTCCCATCCATAAAACACACAGCTCTGCTGTCCTCAGCAAAACACTTCATGGATAAGACAGCAGTAAAAGCTAAAGTGTGAGAAAAGTAAAAAGGATTCCTACACAATTCAACAAGGCAGCAAAAGAAATTACTGAAGAGGAAAATGTGTATGTAGAAAACATTGAGAAAGACAGAAACATCCCAGAGACACATCCAAAAGCTCTGACAACCAACAGGGGTTGGTTACAACACAGTGGAGCCAAACAAACTTCCAGTGCAGACCTTAGGGATAACTTAGAAATCACCGGTTCTGCATATTCATTCTTGCTTTCACAAAAGGCAAGATTTGAGAGTAGAGCATTTAATTTCCCCTTAAATAGCTTAAAATCTCTGGTTTGGTTTCCCTTTGTGGGTGATAAAGAAGAAGTAATCTAAAGTTGGGAAGGTATTCTGCAGTTCTATCAGCTAGAAAAGCCAAGACGCTGCTGTTTCAAAGTGAATTTCATTTAATAAAAAAGCAAAAGACCAAGATTTTCTTTTAATTGTTTGTAATACTTTTTAAAGATACTGAAAGCAAAGCATTTACAGTCTTATTTCAATATAGCATGACTGAATTTTGCTGACCAAGAATATATAATGTTAATAATTAAATCTCTCCTAATTTCGTTTTGTAATACAGAACTCAGCTGTGTAAGAAGTGGTAGGATTCTTATTTTAGCCCAAGCACAACAAACACTGCAAGGTTCTACTTGCAAGTCCCATCAGATGTAAAACTGACGCTTGACCATTTGAAAAAAACCCAGTTTGTGGGAGAGACAAGTGGACTTCCATGAAGCAAACTACAGTTGACTACCAGTAGGTGATTCATTGTCCATGGAACTCTAAAGGAAAAAATCTCCAACTCCAGCTTTTAAAGGAAAAACACCTTTAAAGGGTAATCTTGCCTTAGTAAATCTGAGCCTACAAATATGCTGGTTTATATCAATTATTTAAATACTACTTTTTAATTTTCTTAAACCTGCTTTTTACTACTGCTAAAAAAACCCCCCCATTCAACACTGCTGAAAATTTTGGAGCATCTTTATATACGTTAAAGAAAGCTCCAACCTCAAAGAGGTTCTATCAGAAATTCGACGTCGGCAACAAAGGAAAGGCTCACAGCAATTCTCAAATTGCCTGAGAGAAACCTGTAAGCCAAGGGAGCTGCAGACAGCCCATTACTGGAAGCTTTCATAAATAGTGCAAATGTCTCACTGACATGATGAAGTAAAAATCCTTACTGAAACAACTATTTGCACTGGCTCGACACCAGACAGATTTGCTTCAATTTTCATGTGATCCGTGTGAAGCTTTGAAGTGAAAATGCGAGCACTGAAACGGCTGTGTGTAAAACAGTGTCCATTCAAAAATTATAAGGCATATCACTGCCATTTCATATTTTCTGAAGAAGATATTTCCTCCACCCTTATAAGCCCAGCCCTGGCGTAATTGACAGTAAGATCGTAATTGGAGAGCAAAAAAACAAATGTCACTTTAGACCACACTATGCTGTGGAAGAAGTTTTTTTCAGCTAAATTAAAATTACAAATAAGTAATCACTCTACATGAAATAGTAAAATAAATTAGTGTCTACTTCTTCCAGTAGAACACCCCATGATCACCCATCCTTTGCCTTCTATGCATCTTCTCTCTACAGCCAGCTTTTTGCAAGATTGTTTCTGCAGCACAAGATACGAAATTGACATGTAAGAGCAAAGATAAATTAAAAACAAAAAAAAAAAACATTGAAAGCAACACACATGATTAGTATGACATTTTGATATAGTGAACACAAAGCAAGAATTGCTGGCATTTAGCCAAGTTTTTCAACACTACTTAAAAATTAGGTAATTATTTTTTTTAATAGAGAGACTTAGGAACAAGTGTTTGAGGATTTGCAAATGGACAGTTTTCAGGTTTATTTTCCCCTCTTGCTGAACAGAGTAAAAAAAAAAAAACCCCACAAAAACAAACAAAACCAACAAAAACCACAAAACAAAAAACACAAAACCATTCAGTAGGGAAAAAACCAATTCTGAAGATATAGGAAGGCAACAGGAAAAAAAAATGGCAGGCTTTTATAGCACTAAAGTTGTTGATAACCTAAAGTAACTTTTAGTTCCTAGCCTTTCTCAGACAACAGGTTACTTATTCTTCTCTTAACCAGAGTTAAGGTCTCATGCTGATTTTGCATGACTACATATGGTAGAAAAGGCATCTCCCTGCCGTTAGTTACACTTTGCAAACCTTTCAGAAAACAGGATCAGTTTGCACTTCATGACGAGAATTAAAACACAGACACTGGCAGAAACACTGGGACTGCTTCGCTTTGCCTGTATCCAACTTTCTGCTGCATCTGAACTTGACTGGGTGTTGTAAAATTATTACTAAATGGGATTTAAAAAACCCAAAAAACCGTGAAGCTGCTTCTGATGCCAAGAAAATGGATTTAGAGGACAGGTTAAATCTACAGAAGTTTACAACACAAAGGGATCTTCTTGGTTCACAAGAACCTGCCCAGTGCATACGTAAAAGATCCTCTGGTGTGAAGATCTCTCTGCAATTGGCAATCACAAAATGAAGACACTTGTGGCCAATTTAAATACTGGCTGTGCCCAGATTCTTTACACATGAAGCACCTGCCAAATACACCTTGCTGCACACACGCTCAGATTTGTGGTTTAAACAGCCACAAGCACCTGTTTCCAAAAAACCCACTCTTAACAGCTTAGCCCACAAAAAAAATCAGTGCATTAAGAATAATTACATGACAGCTCAGGCTGACACACTGGACAGATTTGAGGGAGAAGTGGAAGTCCAGACTGTCATGCTGTAGGGTGCTCAGACCTCCATGCCCTGCTCCCTTTCCTGTGTCCCTCTTCCACAGCAGGAGAAACCAGCTCGGTGATGCGGCTCTTACCTATCTGTGCCCCTGCCTGAGCTGGGATAGAAAATTCAGCTGAAAATCAGAAAGTTCAGCAGGTTCATGATTACTATTGGAAAGTCCCACTGCCTGTTTCTAATCCTCAGAAAAGCCTACAACTAAATTATTGCTCAATAATGTGAAATTTGAAAAGTGAAACTGCCACATTGCACGTGAGTGAATTTTTCTTGGGGGAAAACAAAACCAAAAAGCCTATTAGGCCACTTTCCAGCACAGGCATCAGAACAACACCGTACAAGTTAAAGGTGCTCTACCCTCTTACCCTTCCCTGCTCCACAGCTCTTCAGAACCTTCTCAGCCACCCTTCCCCTCTCCCAGCATCTATCAACAGCTGGAAACCCCAGAGAATCAGGTGAGCAGCCAGCCAGATTTGGAAAATACCGCTCTGGACGACTCCATATGTTCACACAATAAATTCTGCCATCGAAGGGCTTCCTTGTGTTGTCAGCGCTTCTAGCCCTGCCATAGTTTCTCCAGGCTGACTCTTCAGACTGAAACGTGTTGCTAATTCCCTCCCATCGCGCTGCCTTTAGAGAGGTGATTAAAAACGCGCCCAGCCCCGAGTCACCTCTGGGCGAGCATACTTAGAACCGCGGGCGCGAGCACAACAAACCCGCCACCGCCCACGGAGAACGGAAACACTCTTATCTGTTTTCAAAAACAAACCCCGCGAAGCCGGGCTGGTGCCTGGAGTACCCCTCTATCCACGAGGTGCCACTCGCGGGTCGAGCGGAGCCGGCCCTGCCCTCCCTCCGTCCCTCCCCGGCTGTCTGGGCCGCTCGCCGCTCCTGCCCG
>VWZN01013906.1:913098-938214 GCA_013396955.1 Regulus satrapa | reverse complement strand
AATGTAACTGGTCTGCCAGAGATGCGTATGGCTCGTAAGCTGTTTTCTGAAAGTGGCTCGAGAAAAGTCAGCTGCATGTTTTTCCTCTGGCCTCATTCGAAATACTTATGTTCGTAGGCACCGATGTTTATAAGTGGCAAAACTGCTCATCACGGCAAGAAAGCGATGGGTGAGTCTGCTGAGCAGCACGTCCTGGCATCGGCTTTGTCCCTACTAAGGGAAATAGCTGCAACTCGAGTTTTGACATGGAGCATCGGTACAATGGCTCTTGATAACCAAAATGACCTTTTATATTCTTAACCAGAGATCAGAGATTGCCTTTTGGCTGAATTGATGCAAATGGGTCCAGAAGCATCATTAAGTCCTAATTCAGGCTGTCCTCAGGCTGTGCTAAGAGCTACTGGAAGGGTTGATGCTTGTTTGAGAAACTCTGTATCTGAAGCTTCGATGTGCCTAACAGCATAAGGTCAGATGAGGTTAACACAGTTGACAAAGTGATTCTAAAACCAGACCCACAACACAGCAATCTGTTTCAGAACTGAGACTGCAAATTCCGCTTTCTCTCCTGAAAGAAGGAGAACTTAAATATTAAGATCTTATGTTCTGATACTTGTATGTTGAATTGTTTTAGGGATGGGAAGAAGGGAAGTATTTAAAGACAGCAGTGTAGTCGGTGCTGAGATCCTGCAGATTAATTGCTTTGTGTGCAGTCATCAGCATGCAGAATGGAATCGGTTCTTTAGCTCAGAAGGCAGTGCTCTTGCTTTTAGCCTCTAATCTAAATGCTGTTGACTAATCCCAGGGGTAATAGGAATCCCAGTGTTGTTAAATGTCTTTTGTATCAGCTCAGTTTCTTTCCCAAGAGTTTTAGTGCCACCGATTTTGTTGAAAACAGCAATGAAAGTGGAGTGGTGTGTGCCTGAGTCCCAGATTCTTGCTCCTGAATGCAAATCGGCTGTGTGCTGTTTGGTGTGTCTGAGTTTTGCTCTACACAGTAGCCCACATAGAGGAAGTCCCTTAAATGCTAGATGAAAACTGGTGTGTAGAAATTTTTAGCTGGAGAATCTGGTTCAGTTTCCTCTGTTGTATTCTGTAGAAAGAGAGTAGCATCTTTTCGCCTAGAAGCAAGTTTTTGTTAGATGCAGTGATGAAACAGTTTTTCAGCTAGAGCTTTGTTGTTTCCCTAAATCAAGGGCTAAGCTTTAACTGTAGTAATTAGACGTGTGCCCAGAGTGACAGAAGGATCTATCCATAATATCCTAAAGCCCTTTAGTTGACAAGAATTATCATTGGCAAAATGTTTGCTATATTCAAAAGGCATGGTTTAAGTTTCACTGCTGTGATTAGTGGCTGCAGGATAGTTTCAGAGCAGTAAAGAGATGGAGCTGCAGTTTCAGGTGAGGCATGATATGATGGAGCATTGCCAAAAACCCCATGAGAGCAATTATGGCAGAGTACAAACACTGATTTCGTACACTTACAGCATTTTTAGTGGCTTGTCTTCACTAAAGAGGGCTAGAGGTGTTTAAGTGAAAACTTAGGGTCAAGGCATGGCACATAGTTAAGGCAGAGTTGAATTTTTTTAGTACTTGGAGGCCTGATTTTCTGAAAATGTATGTCAGAAAATGTTGAAAGTGGTGTCCTAGAAAACAAATGGCATGCCAGTTTTTGTTCTTAAAGTGCATTTATTAATGGGTGATGTCAAATAAGGAAACCCCAGTATTAACAACTGAAATAATTCTTAGATTATGATAGGTAAAGAATTTAAATTATTAATTTTGTATGAGGAGATGAAACCTTATTCTGTACAGCCTCAAATTGTAAAGGTATGGTTGTAACTTCTTCTAAGCTCTGTTAATATTCAAGCTTACTTTTCCATTAAGTTTTTGTACTTTTTAAAGTTATATATCATGCCTATATATGTATATTTTGCTACTTTGATTAATTAATTCAGTATTTGGACGATTATGTGGTAATCTGGAGATTGTTCCAACAGAGAATACATACAGACAAATACGGATTTGTGGAATAGAAACACGCATTTTAAACTTTCCCCAATGCAGCAAGGGCCACGTTTGCTGCTGTAGGATAACTTTAGTCTTTATGATTCATTGAAGAACTTGTTTTTATAGCTGAGTGGGGTAAAAAGAACTCTCTAGATAGGTGTGGTAGAATGTTTGCTAAAGATTACTGTTGTTGTGAACTGTAAGATATGCTGATGTTAGCAAGAAGAGTCCTGCAAGTTCAGGGGTGCAGGAGTAGTCTGGTTGAAATAAATGAGTCTGTACGCATGAGGAGTGGCTTGATTGAGAGTTGTAGGACAAAGATTCTCCTTCTATGAAAATAAATATTATTGTTCAGACGTATCATTGAACTGAAGAGTACTGCATGTTTTTCAGCCTGCCACTTTAATGCTACACAGGCCAAAATGCACACATGTTGACTTTAGTTGCATAAATAGGTAAGAGTACTTCTTTGGACATAATCATGGTTTTGATTTTTTTTCTTTTTTTTTTGTTAGTTTGGTAGGGGTTTTTTTAGCTTATTAGTGATTGTAAATGATTTAAGGATTTTAAAAATTAAGTGGAAGGGAATGACTTTCTATTTCTCTTTGCATCATTTTATTTTACAGTAAAGCAGTGTTTAACACATAGTATATATAATGTAGCAGGATTTTGGATTTTATCAGACTGTAAAAGAAGGAAAAAAAAAACCCCAAAAAATCCAGTTGAAAGTTAAGGATTTCAAATACAGGAACGTTCTTACTGCATCACCCTGTCCTCCGCCCCCCAGTGTAAGGGGGGTTGTAAGAATGTGGATGAGTGTAATGACATGCAAGCAGTTAGTTACTGTGTAGAGAGGCAATCTCTTGAGGAATTTTACTGACTCCAGCAGACACAGGGGGCTGCTAAATAGTGATAGCTGTGATCTCTGTATCAGCAGCTTTAGCTTTCTTTAAATGCTTCTTGTTGCCTCCAGCATATCATCTAGAGGTAACTGTTTTGCTTTTAAGTACTCAGTATGCCTTCTAAAAAAAAAGGAAAAGTTACAGCATGTTCTTTAGCATCTGCATTTCTAAAGTGTACACATCATTTGCTAACCAAATTAGCAGTGCACTGTACACGTAGCCGTTCAGGTTGTCAGCATCTTCCTTGTGCAGGTTAACTTCAGTGCAAACCTTGGTGCAGTTCCCCAATTGTCCTCTCGCCAGGCTGTACTCCAGTTGCTTTCCATATAACTAAAATAAATCAAACACATCTGACAAGCGGTGAAAGGGAAAAGGGCCAGTGAATGCATTTCCCAGGAAGGCCATCACCTACAGTAAGCTGCTGTGATTAAGGGCTTCTTTCAGGAAATAACTCCTTGTTTTTACCCTTCTCCTTCTGCTTTAAATTGCTCCTGCCTTAGCTGTCAATTCTTGGTAATGTGAAACTTCTGAGAGTGATTTTCAGTGTACTTCTGTTCTGTACAAGCTGTGTGTGACAGTGATTAGTTCCCCTCCACCCCTCTCTCAGATCTGGGTTAACAGCATCGAGGCAAGTGAACTGCCCTTTTAACACACAGGTTATGTTTGAAAAGCTGGTTACATTGAAGATTGACAACTTTTATTTATGGTATAATCGTTAAAGCTTTCCTTTTGGCTTTTATTAACAGCTGTCAGATGTTGGTTTTCTAGACCTTCACCATTCATCCATGCGTCACCAGGTAGCAGCATTTGATGTAAGAAAGGTCTCGGGTCTCTTGCTCAGAAAGAGAATTCTTTCTTAACCCATGGCATATTGCCTTATGTGTTTTTAACTAATGCTGGGTGAATGTATTTTAAATGTTGCTGGGGATCAGCAGTGACAGATCCGTGATTGCAGCGCTTGAGCGTTGTCGGGCTGCCTGAAAATCAGATGTAATTTGATGGCAAGCCCTAAGTTGTGTTCTGGCTGCCTGTTCCTCAGGGATCTATCTCCCAGTGCCAGCCCTGCTATTGGGGCGTGAGCCATTTTTGGTACCAATTTGGGCAACTTCTTTCAGTGGCTTTAAACAGTAGGGAAAGGATTCCCTGCAACCCGTCATACTTGCCCTTAGTCTGTTCTTGCTGGTGAAGTAGTGGTAGAAGTTACTTGGAGTTTTTTGTAATTAAGGGGTGAAGAATTTGAAGGAGTTCAGTATGTCTTTATATTCTGTTTTGCCTACTAGAATATATTGAAAATATTCTCCATCAGTGCTTTGTCTGATCCTGTCAGGTAGCAGGAAGTATTTCTACAGTATAATATGGTATTAGGGTTACCTCTTAAAATAGAAATTTCTTAGCTTAGGTGGGTCAGAAACAGGAGAAAGTTGAGGTGATTGCACCTGCTCAGAGAAGAGAAGGTTGAGTGTTGATACTTGGCTTGTATCTTGTTTAGTTTTGGGAAAATGCTTAAAATTCTGAGCTGATAAAAAGAAACCTCTTTGTTGTGCAGCTTCTTTTCCTAGGATTCAAAGAACATGTGCAGGTGAAAAAAAAATTATATGATAAAAATGAAGTAGCAGTGTTGTTATGTTGCTGAGTTTGTAAATTGTGAGACTCCACGGGAAAACTTTGCTGTCTTTTAAAACATGGCTTGCTAAAAGTAAAAGTCCTTTTGTGTTGTAGTACTTTGTAGAAAATTAATGGCTCTCATCAGGTTCTAACTCCTTGGTAACTCTCTCTAGTTTGGTCATGCTGTGAACTATTAGTCCTTATTAGACTGCTAGTGAAGTCAGTAACTTCTCTCATAATGGTAATAAAAGGGAACTGAAGAGAAAACAAAAAGTTGGGGTTTTTTTTAAGGGTCTTGTTTAAGTACCTGTGCATAATAAAAATACATGAGCTAGTGAACAGGTTGGGGTGTCACAGGTTTGCATTTGTGGAAAAGAAAAAAAGGAAAAATAAATTCTGGGTACTTTGGAACATGTAGCTGGTCTGGTGGCTCTCAGGCACTAAAACAAGTGGGTGCCCTGACATCCACAAGGAGCTGTTTTTAATGTAAACTTGTGTTGTTAGAGATCTTTCTGTAAAAGTTTTGTACTCGTCAGTTTAAGTTGCTGCAAGAAGCATGCTGAAAAATACAGTTTCAGTCACTGGAAACCAAATCCTTGTTTTCACATTGACTGAGATACACTCTGGGTAGCCATTAACAAGTTGCCTTAATGTGTGCTGTAATAATCCATAACAACAGCAAACCACACAGCCAGTCTGGTTTTGGAAAATTGCTTCCAAGATGGATTTGGCAATAGTTCTTGTAGAGCAGCTGCATCTGGATCTGTGTTTTTCTATACTAATGATGCTGCGTCCCCTCCTCAAAAGAATTTAAATAGGTCTTTTCTAAAATTTAAAATGTTGATGCAGTGGGTTCTCTTTGTTGTGCTGGGTTGACAAAGCTGAAGCAGGATCTAGCTTGCTCAGAAATTGGTCAGGTCCTTTTGACTGATTTTTTTTTTTTCTTTTTTTTTCCCCCTCATGTCTCTCACCCACTGTCCAATTAATGTTAAGCGTGTATATCTTTCAAGTAATCTTCTGTCCCGGTGCTGCTGAAGTGGGCTGTCTGTCACCAGTTAAACTGTTCCTTGGAAAGCAGTGTATGGGATGGGAGAGGCACACCCAGCAGGCCTGAAGGGAGGGCTCAGTGCCTGCTGCCAAACTGGAGAGGAACCTTTGCTGGGAGACGCTCTCCAAACAGCTGAACAGTTGGAGTAGGGAAACATTAAATTGTAAACAGAAAAATACAGCCCAGTGTTTGGCTGCCTGGTCCAGTGGTCTTTCCAGCACTGACCCAGCGGATGGGATTTGTGTGTCCTGGAGCTTCTTGAGGCTGTGCCCTTGACTCTTCAGTCATGTTTCAAAGGTGGCGTCTGTGTTATTTTCTGATCTCTTATATCTACTCAGAACTTTGGAAAACTTCAGAAGGAACTTGAGCTTTTTTGGACTTCAGGTCTGTGGAAATTCTGAAACTATACTCTGTATGTCCCCAGTGCTTTGGTTAAGATGAAAGATGCAGTTTGCTAGCACCAAAAGTTAAGCTAAACCACTGAGAAGTGCTCCTAAAAATACGTGCAAAAGGCAAGTCAATTTTTTAAGCTGTTTTCCCATGACAACAAAAATTTTATCTGAATTCTGGGCTTTTTTAGTCACTTTGTTAATCAATTTTAAAGGGCACGCTTGTGTTATGTAGTCTATTAATAAATAATTTTTAGATATATAAAATATCAACCTTTTTACTTATCCCTGTTTCAGTATGCTGACAGCTGCAAGTATTTGCTGTGCCTGTAGTTGCCTGCATCTTGCTTTCTGTGCTTTGAGAGACGAGTTTGTCAAAATTGAGCACTATTCATGGTGGATCAGGCCTGCCTGTTCATCTCTCAGAATTCAGGCTTTCAGGGTTTTTGGCTGTGTGCTGTGGGGTTTTTTTTGTTTGCTTTTTTGTATTTTTGGGGGTTTTTTTTGTGTGTATGTTTTTTGTTTGGTTGCTTTTTAAATAATTCCTTTAATTCTAGCCATTTCACATGCTCGTGCTGGCAACCTCCTCTTTTACATCTTGAGCAGTGTTACAAATTTACACATCTGAATGTGGCAGCAGTTCAGCTCCTGAAGTACTGCTCAAAGCTGTATAAGCCCGTGTAGGTGAATGCTCAGTGTATCAAGAGATGGGTAAGGACACAGAGAAGTTAGTTCAGATAGTTTCTCTGTTTGTTCCACCCCCTGACTACCAGTTGGGGATGGAGATTTATGTGTTTCTTCTCAGCAGCAGGTCTGTCTCCATCATGCCAGAAGACAAAAACCAGCTACCCAATAAACCCAGTGGTTTATTGTAAATAGAAGCCTGACAGTGGTAGTAAGCAGCTCACTTCATTAAAAAAAATTGGACCTCCTAAAAGAATGTTCCTCCTGGACTTCTGCAGTGAGGTGTCCTCTCCTCTAAGAGGCTTTCAGGGATGACTTCCAGTGCAACAGGGGGCAGAAGGGAAATACAACCCCTTCCAATTGATCTAGGAGTGTGTTGAGGCCTCTTGATCATGTACTTCCTTGTGGTACAAACCCTTTAGTACTGCTTGCATTTCCATCTTTCATGTTTTCTCCAAGCAGGAGAAGATAGTAGGAGCCAGCTTTGAACTCGGCAATCCTGGATTTCTCTGCCTCTTTCATGGGTGCCACACGTTTCTGGCTTTGGAGCAGGGATGCTGCCATTCCTGCACGTGGCCTTGTGGCCACGGTGGTTCCTGTCACCATCGTGCAGGGCAGGTTTAAAACAGGCCAGGCGTGTCTGAAGGGACAGCCCTCTTCCACATGCCTTAATTTTCTTTGTGTCTCCTCTGTGATTACTTAGCATTCCAGCTCCTGTGGATGTGGGAGTTGGCCTTTCTGTTTACAAGCAGGTGAAGCTGGTGTTCTATTTCCAGCTGAGGTTTATGGTGTTAAATACCAAGTCCTGTGAGCGGCTAAAGTGGAGGCCTTAGATGGTTCTGCCTGCATACAGCAACTCGGGGAGTGTGGTAATCGTTCAGCAGAGCAGCCTGGATAGTAAAACAGCATTGCTCTGCTCTTGTTGTTCTGATATGCATGCTGCTTGGCAAAATAAATAGTCTTTTGCTAAAAATAGCTTTCTGTATCCAAATGAGGTTCTGAGTGGGTTAGGGAATATAAGGTCGTACATCTTGAAAAATCTACTTAAAAATTACCTCCATCCTGAAGCTAAAATTGGCCTTTCTAGGTAATCCTAACTCAGGAATTCCTAGTTCATTTGGATAATGCAAAGTTGAAAAGCAATGCACTTGCCATGCAGGTTTGATAATAAAGTGAGGTTTTGTTGTTGTTATACATTTAGAATTATTTACATTACATGAGCAATTGTTACACAACTGGCCAACTAAAGTGAAAGGCCAGTCCTTGCTTGTAAGATAGAAATTAGATTATACAAGAATTAACTGTAATTTATAGAAAGAATTACTAAACTCTAAGATGTCAGCCAGTTAAAACAAGAATTTCTACATAAGAAATTGTACTTTCAAGAAAAAATTTAGTGGGATTTGACTTGTGACAGTCATGTGCAGCAGTTAAAACAGTTCATTATAATTTGTAATAAATTGTCACGGTTCATTATAGTAATTATAGCTATATGATGATATCCAACCAGAGAAATGCATGGATTTGCTTTCATTCCTTTAATGATGTAGTTGGACATGGCTATATGCTAGACTCAGAAATAATCTGAAGGTTTCTGAAGTTTTGTCAAGGCAGAGTGTTCACAGGCTGCACGGTACCGAGTAATGTGGTTGCTGTTAAAATATTTTTAGCAGGGTTTCTGTGGTTGATGCCGCATCATTGGCCAGCAGGTTGAGACAAATGAAGGGTTAAGACTGCAGGGTCATGCTGGATATACCAGGAAGGGGATGAGTTACCTAATCTGTGTTTCCCCACATTGGAGACATTGCTCACAGGCTTGCACAATGCAGGAAGATGTGCATTCATGGGGGGAAGAAAAATAAGAGCATTCATATAGAAAATCCTAAAAAATTGTGAGAGTCATACAATGAGACTTGGGAGAGATCCACAGTAACCCCCCCTTTGCTGCCAGCGTGCTACCGATTGCTGCCTGCCCTGTTTCTTTAAAGTGTTCAGATGAAAATGTTGCAAGCATCTTTGCACCTGTACTCTGGAGCAGCCTTGGTGTTGCCGTCATCTTTTTTAGTGTTTTATTTTGTAGCTTTTTTTACTTGATGAAATACCAATATTAAGGGTGTAGGAGATGGTTTGAAGATTGGACAGCTTACATTGCTGTAAGGAAAAGGTTGTTTGGGCTTTGTTTTTGTCTGTAAACCAAAGTTTCTGTCCTACTTTCTGTACCTTTCTGAACATTGCAGCCATTAACAAGGTTAGTCAGAAGTGATTATCTGGATAAAGACTATGCTGGAGTTTAGAAGGATCTTATTGCCTCATTTCCTGCTGTCATCTCTACCTTGAAGAAGTCCCTCTAATATTGTTGCTCTTCCTTCTTTTCAGTGTTTCCATGAAGCTTTTTGTTGCACTTGATACATCTTTGATATCTTCTATATCCTTATCAGCTGGTTATGATAGTGGTAGCAAGAATGCTTGTTAAATAAAACAGTTTGGGTAATCCTTTTTGGAATAGAATCATTAAGAGAACTGCTTGTTAGAGGGCTGTATTTATTTCTTAAATGACATTTAAATAGCATCCAGCTAGCTCCAGCATAGGACAGGCATTGAGCTTCTGCTGTCATGTCAGCTTTTTAGCAGTGATAAAGACCTTTTGAAAACATGTCGTATCCATTTCTCCTATCAATATAATATTTTTGTGGGTGAATTTTTTTTTATTTTATGTAGCTTTATGCTCATGCTAAGCTTTAGGCTTTGGTCTTTTTACTATTTAATAAAAAGCAACTGGTGAATAGAGCAAATACATAATTAATACTAAAAAAGCTATCAATTGTTACAGATGTATTTAGGTAACTGTAGACAATTGAATGAAATACTAATAAATTAAAAATAGGTTGATGGATACTTAACACTTATTTTTCCTCAGTATTTTATTTTACATGCTGAATTATAGTAATAAAATTTAAGTGCCTCTTTCTATATGATGTTTAATCCAGCTGTTGTTATTGGCACTACCTCTCAAGGACTGTAAAGGTGGCTTGTGCATGAATGCTTGGATTCTGATTACAGCTGATGAGATTTAAGTCCATAGAAAATGTAATTTTGCCAACCAGGACAAGCATTGGTATCATCCTTCTCTGGATGTACTGAAGGATGCAGGGTAGGAGGTGTAACTAGTGAGACTGAAGTCTGATTTAAAACATGGTCATTTGTCATCTGACTTGTATCAGATCTGCTGTGCATGTTTTTAGTTCAGCAGTTTTCCACACTGAAACTATTTTCAGCATGTTAAACACGGATGAGTTTCCTTAAATAAGTTGCACTTCAGAAATTTACACTTGTGTTTTACTTGGCAATAGTGCAAAATGTCAAATGTTGCTATTAAAAGCAATATATATAATACAGATAGAAGTCAGCATATTGTATTACAGTACTGAGATGCCTTTATATCCAGAAGTTTGTCTACAAAAAGTAGTGATATTCCAGATATTTCAGACAGAGCTTTAAGTGAGGGATGTATGAGAGTTCTGGGTAACTTAATTGTTGGTGTTTATGCAACTGTAACTCAAATTAGCCTGTCTTCCTTGTACAGGTAAAGTGCAAGAGGAAGATTGTATGAGTCTGATGTGAAAATATAATATATAGCAATTATTTGAAACTTGTTACTAAAAGACGCCCACATAAGTAAATGACTGATTCTGCCTGATGAACTCTTTTTAGGGAGAGTGTGATATTCTCCTCTCTACATCCAAATAATGAGTCATCTTACAAGACAGTCATTTAATGCATATTAGATATCTGATCTGTAGATAGTTCTTGTCTGTATTTGGTTTAGAATTTACTTGTTTCTGTCTTGTAAAATTTTTTTTTGATCTTCTGTACCTTTCATATATGTTTAATTTGTGTAATTTAAGTATAATGAAACAAAATGAATTTCTGTTTGAAATTTCTGATTTATCCAGAGCCTTCAAGTTGTGGAGTCAAACTTGATAAAAACTTTAACTTTTGCCTGTTATTAAGTGACTCTAACTAGAAGCTTTTATGAAGCGTGGATGTTACCTTTAGGTAAGAAGGAAAATTCCTTCGTTTGAATGTATGCAGTGTAGCATAGTTGCTGACATTGTACATGCAAGTGTGAGGAGAAGGGCTCTCTGTGACAGTTGGATAATTATTTAGAAGTTTGTTGGGTGGCAAAGTATAATGTGCTTTGATTTAAATCTGATGGTTTTGCCTTTGGTGTCTTTTTTTTCCTTTTTGTACTCCTCCCTTTCTGACTCTTTTCTGTTTCCTACAATTGCTTCAGTGCACCCACATCTCAAGCTCACTTAGTCCATTCTGATGGTGTGGTTAGTGACTCTTTTTTATTGGACTTGTGTTCCTGAATCTGGCTTTGAAACCTCCAGGATCCTGCCTGCTGCAGCTTTAGGACTGGATGTGCTTCTTTGTGATTAGTTCTGAGTTCTTGTGCTTTTTGCAGCAGCTTGAAGCTTTTTTTTTTTTTTTTTTGTTAAAAACAAAAAAGCTTTTTTTTTCTTAAAATCTGTCACCTTAACTATGAATATTCATAGGAAAGGATAAACTGCCTGTGTCCTGATACCATGGCTCTGAGAAATACAGACTGCCTGGTTTGTGTTAATGCAGTGTGTTAAATGTAGTTGTTAACAGCCTAATAGCTAATTGCAAGGATGATGATAGACGAACTGACAATTATAACAACGCCACTAATATTTTTCTCCCTTGAAGGAGTGCTAAAGAAAAAATAATGCTAAAAATTAGATGCTTATTAATTGACATTTGTTAGCTGGGACTGTGCGTTGGACTCGATTTGTTCTTGCCCAAGCCAGAAGTAGTGGAACCCTGCCAGTTCTGCTGTCTTGCTGAAGAAGCTTGGGAGCTGGGGTTGTGTCTCTCCCCTGCACGCCCTCTGTGCCCGTCCTGTGGCCTGAAGGGAGTGCTGGTTGTGACCGTGGTATGCCACGAGCTGGGCTGAGGAAATGTTTCTGTGCTGAGCTGTTTGCAGAGTGCATCGCTGTGCCCTAACAGCTGTTTAAATCTCATTTCTCCCCTCCAGCACCTTTGTTATTTGTGGTTCTGCTTATGGTGCTAATGCTAACTGCTACAGTGCTAATGTAGCAGTAGAAAAGTTTTCTGTCAGTATTGAATTGGGTGTAACTCTGTCAGCCAGAGCTGCATTCTTTTTAGTTGACTCCTTGTGTATGTCCTCAGCTGCAGCAATTCTGTGCAGTTTAGTCTGGCCACTGTCAGAAGCAGAACTACCATATAAAACAAATGTTCTATTTTAAATAAGACCTCTAGAAGCATGGAGTCCTGGGAGATCATTGGTTTGGTTTCCAGGACACAGTGGCAAGAAGAGAAAAATTGTGTGCAAACTGATTTGTCAGTGCACAGCAACCCTAATAGAATTATTTTCCTGCTGCAGTAGTTTGGAATGTTAATAACTACAGTAAGTGCATGACTTCCTCAACATGGATTGTGTTTTAGGTAAGTGGGTAACTGGTTAGTTCTTCAAATATTTCAGTGATGTCTCCATTTGATCACATTGAAGATGATTGCTCTCACCAACAGGATACAAGTGTAAAACTGGACTGAAATGGGGGAGCAAGAAAATCCTGATATCTTGATAACAGAATTGGTATTTCTCTAGAAGCTTCATGTGAAAGTGGAAAAAACTTGGGTGTGAAAGACGGTTCCTTAAAATGTAGAAGAGTTGGGGCTTTCTGTGTCATGAAATATTTTGTCACCTTTAAATAGCATATTATGCCATGGAAATGAACGCCTTTGGCCCAGCATTTTCATCACTACAGGTATTTGCAAAGAGTGTGTGTGAGCAGGGCAAATGGGCTGTATTGCAGCATTTTGAGAGTTGAGATTGATTGATTGATTTGAAAAAGCTGCTAAACCTGCTAACGATGTTGCTCTGCGTAGCTCCTTTTCTTACAAAGTGATCTTTGGTTTTTTTTGTTTGTTTTGGGGTTTTTTTTGTTTGTTTGTTTGTTTGTTTGTTTGTTTTTTTGTGTAACGTGCTAACTAGCAGCTAGTACTGTGCTGCCATGAAGCAAATGAATCTGATGTCTGTGAGGACCATCAGTCCATCACAAATGGAGTCCTCCTTGCATGAGGGCCTCAGGACTTCTAGGAGTTTGTGTGCCAGAAGTGTGAAATTAGTCACAAGTAATAGAAATCTGAGTAATAGGTTTGAGGTTTTTGATTTTACAGGCATCCATAAACTGAGACTATGTATAAGACACTCTCCCCTTAAGTGGAGCTGTGTAACTTTTATTTTGAAGCCTGTGCTTCTGGTTTATTCCTCACTTGCTTGGGGAAGGATTTGGGCAATTTTTTGCAATTTGCCATCAATCAGGAATTGCTTTGTTTGATCAGGTCTTGAGATCCTGCATCTTCAGGGCAGTAGTCCAGTATCTGCTTCTCGTGGTGGCCCACAGTAGAAACTTGAGAATTAAGTTTAGCTGGAAGAGAGGAGGATATTGTCACCCAGTTCTAGGATATGATGATCTTCTATCTCTTTAAATGGATCTGAGTATGCTTTAAGACAAGACTGTAAGTTTTAAAGACTGGTAATTGATAACTTTGCTTTTGGACTGTTGCATCTTGGGGTTAAAAGTTCCTTTGTGTGTCCAGACAATATTTTAATTTAAATCTTCTTGGTGTGCTCATTAGAGGAAGAGGTGTGCTTCTCTTAACTTCAGCCTCTGTCAGTTAGGGATGTCTTCTCTTGTATTTCTGGTCTATTTTTGTCATGTTTCATGATTATTTGTAATCAATTAATGATTTATTAATGTTGGGTGGTTTCCTGTCCATTTTTGAACTTAGTTCATTTCTCAGAAAAGGCTAGTGAAGGCATATGAGCATTAGTGTGTGTAGGATTTCAGATGAGTTTTTAATTTTTTAGCTCTTTACAACTCATGAAAAGAATATCTGAGTGCTCATTCTAAAAAGTCCAGTCTGTTAGTATGGGGAAAAATACAATTGATGCCTTGAAAGGTGGAATTGGCAGCAGCAGTCTCTGTCATTTAAAGCCTTGAGGCTGGCAGGTGGGAATGTTGTCCATTCCAGAAGAAAGGTTCAGTCTAGAAGAGATGTGATTTATCTTGTCTTTCTTTAGCCCTTAACTTTCCCTGGATTCTTGTTTAAGGTCCGATTAGTGATTACTTTCACAACAAGCTCAAAATACTCTTTGGTGCAAGTTCTGGAGTCATGTGTCTTGGTTTCAAGCCGTGATGATTATTAAGCGATTCTGGTTAGAGTTGTTTTCTCTTAGATTGTCCTAGAGAACATTTAATTAAAACCTTTAGCTCGTTCTCCCCTTGTTTTCTTTTCCCGGTGACTTGTATTTTGAAAGCTTTTGCAGTGGCCTTGAGCTGAGTTTGCAGTTTTTTGGCAGGGAGTGCAGGGCGGCTGAGTTGGACTTCACTAAAACCCATCCATGTGGTTGTGTTTGTGGCTTGAGGTGGGAGTAGTGTTCCCCCCTGAAGACTACCAAAAGCATTTAACTTGCTGTAACTTGTAGATAATTTGTATAAAAGTGTAAGTTCGTGAGTAGAGCATATTGGTTTGTACCTGCAGAGAAAAATGTCTTTTCCAGGCTGTCCCCTTTGCATTCTGACCTGATGGTGTCCTTTTCCACTTCATGGAGAAAATGGAATTACTAAATAACTTTAGACTGGCCTTGTGACTGAGGCCTTGCTTTTTAAGTTTGAAGGGCTGTTGGTTCAGTTTTGGTGCTTGCAAAGGCTATTTATTCTTGTATGTTGTTAAATGGGAATGGCACTTAACTCTCGTTGCAGATCTGGGCTTCAGCAGTCAGGCACCTGAATTTGATTTGGGAGCCTAGGACAACAGCAAGTACACATAAAAAAGCTCCTAGTTTGTCTTCCATTCTCTTCTTACTACTTTTTACTTGGCAGTTTGTATTTTGTCTGTACCTTCTGTAGATCAAAATCGTTTTGGATTTGGTGGCTTTGTAATTCTCTTAACCCTAAAACCAGTTAACACAAAACTCATGTATTGTACCTAATGCTATGGGGCATGTGAAGAGAATTCAAGAACAGTGTTGAAAAATAACTTTTAGAGGTTCTTCTGTCTTGAGTGTCAGACTTTGATACAAAATAATGTGTGCAAAGCTTAAAAAAGGTAGTTTCATCTGTGCAAGCTCACTTGTCAAACTACTTGAGCGTGGAACTTAATTACACTTTCAAAGCAGTAACTTAAAATAATAATACTTAACTTTGGGCATGTGGATGTGTGTAATCACAGGTAACATACTTATTTAGATGAGGCCTGATGAGAGGTTTCATCCCTATTTTGTAAGGAAGTATCTGTGCTTTGATTCATAGGAGGAGGATTTGCCTGGATGGAGTCTGAGCAGTATCAAGTCTGAGCCTTGTTTCCAGCCCAAGTTCCCCTTGCTTGTAGGCTGATGCTGTATTGATGGCAGGCAGTAGATTAAATAAAAAGTAGGTGATGTAGAGGACTTCCCAACCTGGGATCATGTCAGGAAGCACAGGTAGAAGGCACTGGAGTGTTTGCTGCTCTGCTCTTCTTCACCGTTCAAAGCCGTGGCTGTAGCAAAGGGTGTTGTGAGCATCATCCCTGTGAAAGGCAAGGGGCAACATCTTCTGCACGCTGAGAAAAAGTCTTTCCATAGTGCTTGGCTCTGCCAGACGTCTCGCTGCTCCATCAAGCACGACAGTTCAGGTTCATGGCTGTACTCACAAGGGGTTTGAAGGGGGCGGATCTGGATCGTACTGGCAGGATTTGCATTTTCCACACTTCTGCTTGGGAAAGTCTAGGGCAAAAGAGGCTAAAGAGTGGTTTGCCAAGGTATGAATCACTATAGTGATTTCTTAATTTTAGTTCCCTGTTGGATGCCTTAGCTATCTCACACAAGAAAAGAAATCTCATTTGCTACTTGGGGAACAACAAAGGTGGGGCTTTAATCTGTAATTGGAGCATACAGTTCATTAGCACTCCCTGAAATGTAGTCTTTTTTTAAACTTTGAGCTGGTACAGGTCACTTAGCCTTTCTCAGTGCTAATTGTGAGCTGTGTGGCTTGTCCTCTGTGCAGGTCTGCCAGTGTAGGTCACCTGAATGTGATGGATGCTGATGTGGTTCGTGTAGGTGAGGAGGGAGGGACCGTGGGACTCCCACAAAATGAAGGCAGCAGCAAGCAGGTGATGAGCCACCAGCTGTGAGTCACTCCCTGTTCCTGGCTCAAGAGTTTGCCGTGAAAGCAGATGTAGTGGGAGATGCAAGCTGTGGCCTGTACAAAATGTTTCCAGCAGGTAGATTCATGGTTTTGGCCCATGATTTGAGGTTTACATACTGGAGAAAAAAAAGAGCAGTAGTGCACTAGTTTGGGGAGTGTGGTTTCCTATGTGAACAGCAATTATATAATTTGTTTGTTGTTTAAAACTAATGTGAGTCTCCGGGCTGCTCAGTTAAGTTGATGTTTTTCTAGCATTAGAATTTGAAATGATGGATGATACTTCCTGTTGCTACCTGGGGTAGGTAGAGGAGGATATACAGAGAAATAAGAGCATTAAGCCAGGATGCAGTACCCTTACTAGAGAGGAACTAGTTTGTTGCTGGAGGCTCCCAAATGCAGTGCTGTAGGTGCTGTCTGTGTGATAAAGATAGCTGTCAGCCGCATAGAATATTTTTGCTTTTGGAAAAAAGACTAATCGGTTGCTAAAAATTCTTAGGTGCTAATACTTATTTAAATCTAGCCCAAGTCAATGCCTCTCACCCAGCAGGTCCTGTTAGATATTTTAAGAAATGCGGGGTTGGTACCTTCCTTGGGGAAGACTGCTGTTGAATCAGTCCTGTTCTAATAACAAACTTTTTTTTTTTTTCCTAATTTTAGGATACTTGTGAAAGATGGTGGATCGCTTGGCAAACAGTGAGGCAAATACTAGAAGAATAAGTATTGTGGAAAACTGCTTTGGAGCAGCTGGTCAACCCCTGACTATTCCTGGCCGTGTTCTGATTGGAGAGGGAGTCCTAACAAAACTGTGCAGGAAGAAGCCCAAAGCAAGGCAGTTCTTCCTGTTCAATGACATTCTTGTTTATGGCAACATTGTCATCCAGAAGAAGAAATACAATAAACAGCACATAATCCCGCTGGAAAACGTCACTATCGATTCCATCCAGGACGAGGGAGACTTACGGAATGGGTGGCTTATCAAGACACCGACAAAATCTTTTGCGGTTTATGCCGCCACCGCCACAGAGAAGTCGGAGTGGATGAACCACATCAATAAGTGCGTTTCTGATTTGCTTTCCAAGAGCGGCAAGACCCCCAGCAACGAGCACGCGGCCGTGTGGGTGCCGGACTCGGAAGCCACGGTGTGCATGCGCTGTCAGAAAGCCAAGTTCACGCCCGTCAACCGGCGCCACCACTGCCGCAAGTGCGGCTTCGTGGTGTGCGGGCCTTGCTCCGAAAAGAGGTTCCTGCTCCCCAGCCAGTCGTCCAAGCCGGTGAGGATCTGCGATTTCTGCTATGATCTTCTTTCCACGGGGGAGATGGCTGCTTGTCAGTCGGCTAGGTCAGACTCCTACAGCCAGTCGCCCAAGTCATCCTTAAACGATGTATCGGATGACGATGACGATGAGGACAGTAGCGATTGAGGACCAAACTTTTTTTTTTTCCACAAGTCGTGTTTCAAATCGTATGGAGCTGCTTTTGGGGAAGTCTGTAGTGAGGTTCCTCAGAGAAAACCTGTTCTAGCCATGAAATATGCCTGAATATCTTCAACTGCGATGTGCCTCAGTCTATGAATTCTCTAGACAATAGCTGGGTTTTTTTTTTTCCTCCTCTGCAGGGATAGACTGGTGCAAATGTTATCCGAGTATTTTCCAACTTCATTTACTTGAGTTGTGTCTAGGTTAGACTTTTGTGGAAGATTGGAAAATGAAATGTGCTTTCTTAATTTAACAACCCGTACTTTCTAATGTTTCACATTGGTATGTTCTGTGGGGTTTTTTCAGATCTAGGGAGAAAACTGTGAGCATGCATGGAATGGTGATGTTTTTGTTTATCCTGTCGACTATCTTATTTTTCTATCCACGGTATATAATTAATTACAAGGTCATCCATGTACAAATCTAAATGTCACAAAACTTGGGAACTCTTGTTTTGCTTATGACTTCCTATGCCAAGCAGTGCCTTGTACCAATTGTGCTGATTCAGGAAGAAACAAACCTATTTTATGTCTGTATTTGCCTGAATGCTGGTATCTGAGAGACTGTTGGTGCTATTGAAAATAACTGCTGTGTACAAAGTGGAGCTTTGACGAGGTCATAACTGCACCCCATGGTGGACGATGGAGACCCAAATGGCACGTCCTCACCTGTGCAGGCACACCTGAAGACTCTGCAGATTCCCACAGGCTTCAGCAGCTTTCTCCTTGCAGAAGTCGAGCTGTGGGTTGGGATCTTGAGATGAGAAGCTTAGGGAGGTTCTTCATGGGGATTTATATACTTTGTTTTCAGAGCGGTTTCTAAGTTACAAATTTGGCAAATGCATACTGAAATTTGGGTTGGGTGATACAGCATTTGGGTGTGCTAGCCTCCATATTTTTGGAAGTAATTCCCAAAAATGTCACAAATTTTTTTTTCTTAAAACACTGGTGAGAGTATTGGGTTTTTTCTTCCTCCCAGGAGTTCTATTGGCTGGTTTAAAAATAACCTCATATTTTGGAGAAGAAGTCTGCAAGTATTCCTTTAAAACTGGCTTTCCTTTTTACACAGCTGACCTCAGGATAAATGTTGAGATACAAGTTATTTCATTTTAAATGTATACCCAGGACCAAGAAAGATATATTTAAGGACTATCAGGAAATCGTCAGTGCAGAAAATGTCTCTATCATAGTGTTCATTTTAATTTCTTGAATGCAGAAGTGTTGTGTTCCCATATAAATGCAAAAATTACACTGGCAAAGACATGTTAAATCCCCAAATATGTTTCTGTATTTTTATAATGATAACCTCAATTTTGAAACAGAAAAACCTCTTTGAAGTAGTTGTATGAATATAGTGGCAACTGACTTTATACAAAAAAAATATGTTAAACTTTTGTATCTCTAAATGACAATTTCTGCACTGTTTGACTTGGTTGGCAATAATTGAGTTAAATATTTATTGAATAAACAATCAATGCTGCATATTGCACTAGTCTCCCATTCTGTATACGGAAAGTGTTTGTCATACTTTTTTATAAAAAAAATTAGCAGAGTACTTCAGAGCCGTATCCCTCTGTGAGATTTCTGGTAGCTAAAGATGCACTTAGCATCTATAGAGAGGCACTCTTTGTTCATACTTTGCAAGACATTGCTTCAGGTGAAAATTGCATCAGTATTTTGAGCTTAGACAACTTCTAAAAATAAGGCTTTCTTTAGAAGCACTGAGGAGTATTTGGAAACAAATACACAAAGGGAAAAACACTTTGATGCAGACTTGGGACCAGGAAGATTCTGTAAGATTGCCAGATTATATATATTGAAAGACTAGTGAAAATAAATAGTTGCATATACTTTTTCCTTCAAAGATGAGGGAGTGGTGACCCTGCAGCAGGGAAAATGGGCTGTTCTGAAAAGGCACTTTGAGTTAATAGTGCTTACTTTTTGAACCTCTTGGTATTTCTATTTCAGGTGTAGGGACTTGCTAGCTTCAGTTTTTTCTATAGAATTAAAGTACAAACTTCACTCGTACATACCTTCCAATAACTAACAATTGTTTTCTTCCGTATCCAATTGTTTTCTCGAGCTGTCAAATATTAACTTGTCTTATTAAAGAGTCTATCTCCTTGTGTACTTTTCCCTTGGTTTCCATATGTTTTGATTTTTCAGCACCTTTTGGTGGTGGGAAAAGAGTTTCTGAGAGTTAGATCACATCCTGTATTTTGAGAATGTACTTGTACCTACTTCATATATCTTTTTATCTGTGAATGAAACTTGCACTGTGCTGCACTGACCCCTGAAGCTGTAACCAAACCAATGCGTGCGTGTGGAGTTTTTCATCTGAAGCTGTTGTATATGGTCCAAGCTTTTTTAAAAAGCATTAAAAAATGTGTTCTATGGAAATATTACTATTCCTCAGTGAGATTTGTTAAGACTTTACATAATTGACTGAGCGTTGTCTTCTCTTCTAGTTGAAACTTTCTGAAAGGGCTCATTTTGTACTTTGTAATCTTGTTCTTTTGATTACTTTATTTACAAATACATGGTATAGCTTCAAGCCTGTGTTTAATTTTCTTTAACTGTGGGCCTTCAAAGGTGAGAGAAAACAAGGCAGCTGGTTTTTATATTGACAAGTAGTTTAGCAGCAGGTTTATTCCCTGTCAGGAGATACCAAATAAACAGAGCATACACCTGCAGAAGGAGTTTTAAGACTAATTTCGAAATAAAAGTGGTTATGGAGTTAGAAGCCACTTATGCACTTGAGGAATGGTTTAAAAGAAGCATGACTAAGCACGGTGCCGAGTTTGGGTTTTGTTGGACTGGTGCTGGTTGCTGGAACTGGCAGTTCCACTCGCTGAATGGTGGAGGGCCCTGTGTTTGGCGTGTCCCAGCTCCAGTGCTGCAGCCTCTGTTCCTGGTCCCGTCAGACAGGGCCTCTGGACAAGACTTCTTGGGGCGTCACACAGCAGAGGAACTTTCCCCAAAACTTCTGCTCTCTTCAGATCATATAACAGTGGTTATGTATGGGTAGTCTTTGTACTTTGTGTACCTTTTTGTTTGGGGTAGTTTTAACTTTTTAAATTTTTCCCCCCCCCCCCAAATTGGATGAAATAAAAGCAACAGCATGCATGTCTCTTGCAAGGCTCTGCAGTCAGTTTCTGCTTTGTTGAAGATTCTGTATTGGAAAAATGTGTGTTTGCCTTAGCTGATTTCACATTTTGCACACTCTTTACCAGTGCTTCATAATTCATTTCTTAGAAATATTTGAAGGAAAGGGAAAGGTCTTTATTCTGAAGATTTTTATTGAACGCTACTAATTGTAGCTTTTGCACTTAAACTGCTGTTAAAATAAATTCAGCTGTTCTTTCAGATTTTGATGCAGTTGAATTTGCTGTAGCCCTAATCTGAGGGTCAAACACTGCTACTCAGTTGAAACAAAGTTTAACAAAATGCGTGAATGGATTAATGAGTGCTGAGTTTGCAGTGGGGCTTTTAAGGTCCAGTCTCTAACAGGCAGATTATGAAAATCACATTCAGAAACCTTGTATTTATGTGAGGCTTTTCCCCCCCGGGGGATAGGCTCTAGCTAATCTCTTAATGCAAATGAAAAGGTGGTTGTCGTAGTTGCTGGTTAATGTTTGTGTGGAAGCAGATTATGGATTGCATTGTGATTTTTGCATTTTTCTGTAAACCCTGAACTGAGAGAAGCACGCCTGATGATTCTGTTAGCAGATGCAAGTCAGAAAAGAGTTTAGAGTATTGATGTCCCCGCTTTCCCCTCCAATAGCAAATCATTGTAGTAGATATTAGAAAGCCTTTTGGCTCTCCGTTGCATTTCATTTGATGAAATCTGAGCTACTTGTTTGTGCCTGCAGCCCTTCTCCTGCCAGAGCAGCTCCCATGACTCATCGGGTCTCGCTGGGAAGAATCTCCGCTCTGTTCCCTTGCCGTGCTGGAGCTGGGAGCTGCTGGGGAGAGCAGCACGGTGACCACGGCTCTGCTGCGCAGGAGAGACAGCTCTGCTCTACTGCTCGGGCCTGGGCATTCTCTGAAACTGATTCACGAGTCAGAAATTTGAACCTCAGGAATAGAGATTAATTGCTGTGTAAATTTTTAATTGCGCCCAGAGTAAAAATCAAAATGTTTCAGCTGTGCTTGGAGACATTTAGTGTAAGAACGGAGTGAATCAGTTGAGTTGACAGTGAAATAATATGCTAAGGAGCAGAAGGCTCCTTAGTCCCCTAGTGCATCTAACTGGTCCTAAGTGAGCGAATCTGTCCCTTGAGATGAAGTTCTGCATTTATGAAACTCGCAGTTATTTGTACCTAGTATTTTTAAAACCTCCATCTCAGGTGAATTTCTGCAAGTGTGGAAGGCTAACACGTAACAGCAGCAAAGCCAAGGTGATGCCAGGAGGCCTGATTGGGCTCTCAGGCTCCCCCCTGCTCTGCTCAGGGTCATTCTCAGTTACACAGAAGGTAACTGGATTACATGGTAAGAACTTCTGTAAACGAAACCTCCTTTACAAATCCTTTTAAACAAGATGATACCTCCAGACTAAATAAGGGTTTGGGCAGAAAGCAAGAGCTGCTTTTATTCAGATATTCTGAGGCATAATGCTAATGAGTTCAAGGGCTTAAATCTTCCAGCAGTCAGACCTTCAAGAGCATCTGTTGCCCTTTCTTAGGTAGTCTTTTTTGCTGATGAAAAGTAGATGTGGTCAGCTCTATTACAGGTGTGAGTGTCTTGCTGCTGATTCATTTTAGCTTCTGGCTGCTAGACTTACTATTTAGATTTTTGTCTCCAAAAGCTGTTGCCTTTATGCAAATTTAATCGTAGGCTGTGTTGTAATAAGAGTTAGCCCTTGCTGGTTATTTTATTTATAGAGCCTGGTGCTGCTGTTGAGCACTTCTAACCTCTGGGCTTGTATCAGGTTTGCATAACATCAGCAGTCTCTGAGAAATGTGTCCAGCAGCAAAAGAAGGGGGTGTGCTTTGTCTGTTGGAAAGAGCAGTCAGTTCCTTCTGGTCCCCGTTTGCCCCAATCCAGGTTTGTGCTCTCTCCAGAATGCCAGCTCCAAAATGAGTTGGGATATCTGCTTCCATCTGTGTAAATATATAGGTAATTTCCTTCCTTCCCCACCTGGCTTGCTGCATACTTGCTTTATCAGGGCATTACCCTAGAATATCTGAGGGTAATAATCAATAACTGAGGGCTCAGCCTGCCTCTCTGGTGTGACCGGGATGATGTGAGTGATCCTGTGGAGTTACGGCAGGTCTTGGGGTGTGTGTGCTGTGCTGGGAACGAGGAAGACAACAGAGCTCAGTGCCACACTGGGAAAACAAACACTGTAAGGAAAGACCTCTCAGCCTACAGAGAGCATGCGAAATGCTGTGCTGCTTACTGCCACCTGCAGAAGGAAAGGAAACCAGCTCCAGTGGGAATGGGCTTTGGAGGGTCTGCAGGCTGGAAACTAAAGTTACTACTAAAAGTAAAAAAAGTGTAATAGGTCTGTGAAAGTATTACTCGTATACATCTGACCTGAAGGTTACTTATAATAACTTGACTTTTTGAATAGATGGGCTTAAAGGTTGGAAAGATCAACCTGGCTTTTAAACAAGAGCGTTGTGCAGTGTTCTTAACAGTGTTGAAAAAATGGCATATGAGAGGAGGAGCACATGAAAAAAAGTCTATTTTGAATATTATTCTCTGGCTTTTCGTAATGCATATAATTTGTCTCACATGAGGCTACTGAAAGCAGAGGAAATTTCCCTTCTGTTGAGGTATTTCTAGTTCATGTGGTAAAAGGGTTTGTTACTTCCCTTGGTGGTAGTTAAATGTGGTAAATCCAAGAAAATCTCATCTTTCTGTGAATTAATTAACCTATCTGGCTTGTTGCAGGGAATATTTAATGCAAATCAAGTGAACACAATGCAGTTCTGCTCATTCTTAAAACAAAGTCTCCATGTGCTGCATACTGGTGGCTTCAGGTTTGACTACTGGTGGTGACAGCTGGTCTTGGGCAGCACATGAGTAGAGTGTTAACATGGACCTGCCCTGTCACCCTTTTCCAAGGGACAGGGACAATTTGGGAAGGAAAAAGTTGTTGCTGTTGCTGGTCAGCATGTAGAGATTAATGCTGAAGAGTTCAGGGTGTGATTCTTAATGGCTGCAAATGCCTGAGGATCCTTTGATGTGGTTTTGGAGACAAGTGGCTTCCTGCCATGCTGTCCCAAAACCACACGTGGGGGGAGGAACGTGCCTCATCTGAAGTGCCCTGTGCCTGCCTGCCCTGGACGAGGGTGCCCAGCACTGTTGGGTGCTCTACAGCAGCTCTCCCAGAATGCCGTGGAGCTCTTGCTGCCCAGCTGTGCCCCTGCAATCCTCACCTGAGCGGGGTGGGTAACTCTGAGCTGGCTCGGGGGTGCCGGGAGGATCACCCCAGGGTGCAGATGGGTTTGGTGAAGTTTGCAGTTGGTAGTAGAGCGAGTGCAATCTGCTTATAGCGCAAGCGTCAGCACGTCTTGTGCCTGTCGCTTGGCTCTGCGGGTAGGTGGGGCTCAGCAATGAATACCTGGCACCGGAGCTGCTGCCTGAGAAGCTTTATCTGCAGTTTCTGTCTTGGAGCTGGTGTTCTTTGTTGGTACCTGTGTCAAGAGGCTGTTTTGGTGTCAGAAGAGCGTCAGGCACGCGGGCAGTTGTCTGGCAAGCGTCAGTGCTGGTGCACAGGTGACTGATGCCTGGGGCCAGCTTCTGCCCTGCCGCATTTCTCGCTGCTGCTGTTCATCACAGCGTGCAGGGGCAACCTAAGTGGGGTTAAAAGGAAGCTTGGTGGTCTGCAAAATAAATACAACACAACCGCTGGCAGGAGCAAGGGATCAGCAGTGCCACACAGGGTCCCTTCTGCTCCTCTGTCCTGTGTGCTGTCAGACCGGTAATGTGAGGCTGGGACTGACCCGACTCTGTGGCTGAAGAAAAGTCTGTGACCTAATCTCTTGGTCTTCTTGTACCTGTGTGAACTGGGAGGAGAGGGAAAATGGTGTCTGTCTGCTGCTTCCTTGTGGGAAGTCATGGGACAGCTGAGGCTGGTAGGAGGTTGTCTGAACCAACCCTCTGCTCAAGTGGGACACGTAGAGCTGGTTACCCAGGAATGTGTCCAGGTGACTTTTTAATATCCCCAAGGATTGAGACTACACCATCTCTCTGCGTGATGTATTCCAGTGCTCAGTTGCCCTCACAGTGAAAAATGTTTCCTGACGCTCAGAGAGAGCCTCCTGTGTTTCATGGTGTGCCCATTGCCTCTGGTTCTGTCACTGGGCACCACTGGAAAGAGCCTGGCTCCCTCCTCGTTGTACCCTCCCTCCAGGTATTCATACACATTGATAACGTTCTCCTTGAGCCTGCTCTTCTCCAGGCTGAACTTTTCCAGCTCTCTCAGCCTTTCTTCATAGGAGAGATGCTCGAGTCCCTTAAGGATCCTTGTGGCCCTCGTTTGATTCTCTCTGGTATATCCATGTCTCTTTTCTTCTAGAGAGTCCACAACTGGACTGGATTCAGGTGTGGCCTCACTAGTGCCAAGCAGAGGGGAGGAATTACCTCTCTCTGTTTGCTGACAATTTTTCCCTCATGCAGCTGAAGATACTGTTTGCAGCTTTTGCTGCAAGGGCATACTTTGTGTCATATAAATTGGATCATGAAGTGCTGGGCACATCTGGAGACTTCTGCTGACTTCATTTTTTATTTCAGGTTTGCAGGTCCCACCTGTGTAGTTC
>VWZN01013906.1:880030-913043 GCA_013396955.1 Regulus satrapa | reverse complement strand
AAAAAAGGTTTTTATGTGTTTTGAAAGAGGAAGGAAGAGATTTTACAAGTTGCTGGTATTTTGGTTTTTTGTACATAGATTTTTCACACAAGGATGTTTACCCTGTTGCTATCCCTTTGCTCTGCTGTACATTCTCACCCATACCATGTCTCTTTCTAGGTGGGAGAACTATTACCCAACCTCTTAAAGACTCCTCTGTTTTCTAGCAGATGAGCTGACACTGTGTTGATTTGGCCTTCCCAACACAGTGTGAGGATTTAATTTGCTCCAAGCAGGAGTTCCCAAAAATCTTGGCTGTGTTTGGGATGGTTACATCCCAGATGACGCACGGCCACTGCCGCACCTGTGGGCCTGCCTGTGACTAAAATAGCACATCTGTGGGTGTTTGTTCCATGACAGCCCGTGGTAGTGGGAACAGAACTTCCCTCACCTCGGTGTGTTTGTCCTCAATGCCCAAAGCAGCTTAGTGCAGGCAGAGGTGTGGCAGCTGCAGAAACAGCCCTGCATCCCTGCGGAGATAAGGGCTCCTTTGTTGCTTCACTTCCTAGGAATGCCTAAACCTGCCTTCTCTAACAAGTTTGGAAGAAAAAAGGGCAGATAAAGGAGAAGAGAAATATGAGTCACAGAGAAACAACTGGTTCAGGGCAATTCGAGAGAAGCTCAGGGCAGAGTTTGGAATCTGCTGGGCTGTTTTCCTCTTGACTCGCTTTCTCTGCTGTGCGCAGTGTTTTTCTCCTCTCAGCCCTCTCAAGGGGAGGGAGGGCAGTGCTGGGAGTCTGGGTGGAAATCCATCTCCCCCATAGCATGCTTCTACACTGGGAACACCCTCAGCACTGCTGTGGCTCCATGAAGGTTGTACCAGACCCGTCTTTGCCCCAGCCCTTGACTGTACAAAATGCATGACCCATACAGTGGTGCTAATCTGGATGTTAAGAGCTGTATTTTGTGGGTATTGGAATGTGGGGAGGAGGTGGTGGGTACCTGTTAGTGACCCAGCAACCAGGGCTGCATTTCCACACGGAAAGGTCAAAGCAGAACTACAGGCAATTTTTTCATGTAAAGGCAGGAGGGGAGCTGAACCAAGGTTAAATAATAAAGCAATGCTGCAGATTGGATTTTCCTCTTACAATCTGTGTAACTGCTTGTGCTGGAAATTGCAGAGGCTGTGGTAGGAAAGAGATGGTTTCCCATGCTGTGCCTGCCTTGCAGCTAGTGGCTGCCAGGGCTTTTTTAGCAGGTGGAAGTAAGGGTGCAGCTTATGCTCTGCAAAGCTCTAACTGGGCTAAATCCCTACTGCGTCAGAGCCTGCTTGTCTCCAGACAACATCTGGCCGTGTCACCGGGTCGGGCACGGGCCGGTGATGTGACTGGGGTTCAGTGGAGCCTAGTTCACAGTGCACTGTGCGATGCAGCCTTCAAGGAAGCTATTCAGGGCCTTCAGAAAGCTTCCCCCAAATCTTTGAGTCCCCTGCTCTGCTCAGATTCATTCATCTGTCAAAGACACCATTGATCTCCCTTTCCCTTCACGCACGCTGCGGTTCCTCCGCACTGTCAGTAACTCGAGCTGTGCTTGGTAGATTTCCAGTGCAGCTTGATTTAAGAGCAAGGTGGGGTAGTAGGTGCTGCAAGAGCTGCTCTGGTCAGCCCCCTGTGAAGGGGGAGCTCTCTGGCGATGGCACCACAGCCATTTTCTGTCCTTTCCTGTGCAGAGGAATGGGCTGTGCAGAGCTGCTTTGATGCTCTCCACGGAGGAGAAGGCATGAAACTCCTTTAACTGTGAGGGAGGGCAATTCCTCCAACCCAGGGAACAGCCAGAGATAAGGGAACACTTGAATCTGATATGAAGATGGAGACTTCTTTCCAAGGGGTTCACAGGGGAGCACCTGTGAAAGAAAATTGGCTGCTCTTTTCCCTCTCCCTAGCATGCTGTGGTGGAAAGCAAGAGAGGCATGGAGGGGAAGGGAAAGGCACCCAGTTTCTGCTGTTTGCCTATAATCTGAGGACAAAGAGGAAAACTTCTGGTTTTGGGTGTTGCCAATTGTTTTTGCAATGCAATTCTTAGTACAAGAGACAATCAAAACCCCTTTAGGGAACCCTTATCCTTGTGGATCCGACAGAAAACTAATGTGAACACGGATGCCCAACTCACTGGGAATCTTAGACTTTTTTTTTTACAGCCTTCGTGATTCTATGAAACTCATGAATATGAGCTCCCACCTGATAAAATGCTTAGGGTAAGTGACAGTCAGTTGTTATCTGTCCCATGGGGAAGTTGTTTGGTGATCTGCACCTCAGTGGAGGTGCCAAGGTGTTGGTGAGACCTGGCTGTGGGCTGTGTTTCTCCACCAGAGTACAGTCACTGTGGTCATTAACACTCGGTGGGCAGCCAAGCTGGCATGTGGTTACTTTTTGGTTTTTGTCTCTCAAGTTTCAACTCTTCACAGACAAGGAACTTTAAGATGTCATTCATGTTTAGGATTTGCTGCTTGCAACAAAGGACTGCTCCAAACAGAGCAGCACTGCTTAGCCCCAAACACGTGACATTCACAGGTCTGGGTTTTTCACTCTTAAAAGTTTCCATACCTGGAGAAAAGTCAATTAATTTTCAGCAGTCCCGAAGCACTTTACAGAGTGTGCTGGGTATTGTTTTGCTCGGGATGGGGACGTCAGTGAAGTTGTAACTTGTTAAATGTCAGGCTGAGAGTTGGACACAAACCTTTTCTGCTGTTTTGAATGCAGATGTTTTACATGATGGACTGTGTCCTTCCTTTGGTGAAATGATGAGGGAAGAAGAGTTTGCCTCCCCTTACCAAGAGCCACTGCCTTGCCCTGCAGAAGGGGCTCCCAGCAAACCCATGGTGGTTTGCAGAAACAGCTGGATGTTGGCTTCTGGTTGGTCCTCACGGTGACATCCTACCTGGGGCTGGCACTCACTTGTGCAAAATCCACAACCTTTGCAGGATCCACAACCAGGAAAGAGGATGCATCCCATATTCCTTCTTTCCTCTCTCTGTTTTAAGCCTGGGCTTTTCAGCCACGATCTCTAGAGATTTTCTTTAGTCTGAGTCTATATGAATATAGACTTCTCCTTGGTGGGGAAGGACAGGATATGGCACCCACCTCCTCTCCTGGCCCGTGCTGCCGTGCCAGTGAGCTGGGTTGGAGGGCAGAACTAAAGAGCAAGTGCAGAAGAGAAGCCAGACCTCAGCAGGCATCTGGCTCTTTCCCAGCACATTACCATGGTATGCAGTGGCGCAGCTGCCTCGCCTGTTCTTTGTAAAGTACAAAACTGGTAGCTGCTTATTTATCTCCTGAGCTGAGGGAAGTGCTAAGAGAGCAATCTTTTCCCCTGCAGGCTGGATGTGTGGGTTTTTGCTTTTAACAAGGAGAGAAGAAAGATTTAAAGATATTTGATCTGCCATCTAGCGCTGAGTTGGTTGAATATTTACTTTACCGTACATGCAGTTAGTTATTGAAAGTCTTATCATGGAAGCAAATCGGACAGGAGGCTCATGGCTCAAACCCAGGAGCCACCCAGACATGGGGAACGTCACCAGGAGACCGTGCCACACGCAGAGAAACCTGCTCATTGCCATAAATACCACGTCAGGCTTTCCGTGGTGCAGGTCATGGTGCAGAGTCACCGTGTCCTCGGGGGCCCGTCTGCGCAGAGCCCTCCAGCCTGCGGGGACCGAGAGCGGCCGTGAGCTGCCAGAGCTCCTGTTTGCTGCCTGAAGCTGCTGCCACAGAGGACGAGAGGAATGTTGCAGGAGTTTCTGAAATGCTGTTAACCGCTCGAAGTAGGAGTTTTACAGAAGCCCTGTAGATGGACAGCTGTGTGAGCCAGGAGAAATGGAGTTCTGTGGTGGGATTCCCTGATGCCTGCTGCAAGCTGGCTTTGTTTATCAACCTATTTTGCCATGAGTATGATGGCAAGATTTTTATTTACTATTTCTAGCTTCACAAGACTTCTGCAGGCTTCAAGACTTCTTTTTTTTTTTTTTCTCCCCCCCCTCCCCCCCCTTTATTATGTTAAAATATGGTGGGCAGATTCAAAACCTGTTTAAGCATGTTAAACAGGGGAGAAGGACTGCTTTCCTCAGAAGACCTGGCTAAAGTTGTAGTTCTGAGTCTTGCAACACAAACTGGGTAAGAAACCAAGACTGAGTAGAGCTCTTAGAGAAGACAAGAAAGCTATGCATGGGGAGACCCCCAACAGCAGTGTGAAATCATTTTTGGGTGCATTTTGGGTACAATACAGTGCTGTTTACCTGACGCAGTGTGGGGCTGGATGCCTGTCTGCAGGTGGGCAGGACGGTGCTGTATTCACTCACGGTGAGGACAGTGTGCTGCTTCAGCAATGCCTTTGAAAAAGCAGTGGGGAGCAAATGATGTGGTTTGTTATTTATTTTCTTCTCAACCTCTTCTGATTCTGAGATTCTGCCCCTCTCATGTTTTGCTGTCATTTTTTGGGGGGTGTGGGAAGACTACACAGCATTCCTCTTCAGCAGAGAAGTCAGGATGGTTAATTTGCTCCAGCAGCCCACAGAAGAGGAAAACTTTTGTTGGCTATTAGAATGGCAGCTGGCTGCAGAAGGTCATAAAAAAGGTGCTGCTGGCTCTTGATGTATTTGGTGTTTTACTTAAAGCTCCACCTTCCCACAGTAATATGAAGTACATCAAAATGTCAGGTTTCATTATGCAGTTAGTGGAGGAAAACTGAAACACAACCCTAAAGGCTCACAATCTGAAGGAGAAGCCAAGTGTGTTATTGTATGTAAAGCCTTGCTTTTTAAGCATTGAATTCTGACTTTTGCATTCTTGAGAGTTGGCGACTCTGTGCAAAATTCTACGTGTCTCCTGCTTTTTGTCCTTTTTTTGGAAGCTTTGGTGTGTTTCCTGGTTAAACCACTGTGTAGCTTAATGGCTTAGGGACTTTGATGTGCTTTCCAAAGCCTGACACCACTGCCTTGGTTTCATCTCCACTCTCTACCCCTTGGTTCTCCCTGGATCAATTCTTCACCCTTGGCCTCTAGAGCAAATAGTACAATGGCCTAAAAGTACAATCCCTTTAAGCAAGTTAGCCCCCTCTTCTTACTAGTTTAGGAGGATCTTTCATTGCCAAAGCTCTGCCAATGAAGGGCTGGGGCTAGCCTGGGCAAACCCAGCCTCTCCCTTCCAGGTGGCTGCTGGTGGTGTGATTGCTGCAGGAGGCACTGCCTGGGCCCCTGCCAAGGTCCAGGAAAGTGTCAGCTGCTGTCTGCTTGGATGGAAACAGGGAAGAGCTGTGAGCCGGTGAAATGGCACCTGAGCAAGGCAAGAGTTACAGAAGGGCTCCCAGGGCTGTCATCTGCACTGCTGAGTACTGGCAGCCACGTCCAGGGGTGATGGTTTACCCTGCCATGCTGCAAGAAGGGAGGGGAAGGCAGCTAGGGAAGGGGCTGCAAAGGAAAAGCAGGGAGAGAAAGGTCTGAAAGAGAGATAAAACAGAAGAAAGATCAGAAAACAATAAAGTAAAATGGATTAGAAAAAAGAATTTGAGATTTGGTCAGGCTGGTCTAGGATGACTCTTGTTCTTCTGGACATTTCTTTCGGTGGGCTACATGCCACTGTCTGGCCAGCCTTGGGCCAGGAGCTGCTGCTGGCACCAAGCCTGATGAGGGGATGACAGGGAGGGGGTAGTTTGGGATGTGTTTGGAGTGGATGTGGATTTACTGATGGGCACAGCCCAGCCCCTGGGGATGAAAGTGCAGGAGAAGGGAGAAAGCACTGTGCACCCCTTGGAGAGGCCAAGATTGCCTTCATGCCATCATCTGTAGCATAAAGTGCCAATGACTCCTTTGGCCAAGCAAGTTCCCTGCTGCAAAAACTTGGCTCCCAGAAGAGGTTGCAGGGGTGAGTTGTTTCCAGAGCTTACAACAGAATAGCAGGATAACATGGTAGAAAATGTTTAAAGGTTTTGGTTTTTGTAGCCTTTCACACTATAAAAGCACACATTTCACCCCTCAGCATAGGGCCAGCTCTAGTCTTGCACTGTCAACAATGAAAATTGGGCTTTAAATGAGATCTGCACCTGGGAAAGGGGGGAGATGCCCAAGCATAATGAATGTGAAATTACCTGCATCTTGGAGAAAGAATCTGAGTCTGCATTACTGTGTGATAAACCACACACCCCTATTTTGAAACTACCAGTTGTGTTTGTAGTTTGCTCTTGAGGTTTTTTTAAAACATAAAGACATGGTTGCTGGTGGTGTGGCAAAGTGTAGGGAATCAAAATGTAATTTTTAACATCTAGGCCTAACTTAGCCTCATTCTTAGGGGACTGGTCCCTAATGGAGGGCGAGCTGGTATATGGCTAAATACCTAATAACCTTACAGCACCCCTGAGTGTCTACAGCCTGATTTGCACAGCTGCTTGTCCAGGTTTTGAGTGGGGAGGTAAGAAGCAAAATAATTACCTGAGGCCATGGAGCAACTGTCCTTCAACAAGGCAAAGCTAGATGTGTGTTATCATGCCATAGCTGTCCTTTGCCTGACTGCAATTTTCCTGAAGTTACACACAGTATTGAGTGATTAAAACCAGGAATGTGGTTCCAAAAAAATATCACCTTTCACGGCACATCTTTCAAAATGCTGGAGAGCTGCTGCAAACAGCAACTCCTTGGAGACAGTCCCCACATACTGCCTCTGGATAGTGGTGGCATCCCATCAGACTGGACATGAGGAGGGTCAGGGTCTCTGCCGTGGCCAAGCAGTTGTGAGGCTTTTTAAATTTTGCATCCGTGGCTGGACTCCCACAGGTCGCACTGCTGCTACACAGGTACATCCTCAGAAGTGAGCAAAAGCAGAAGGACCAGGACTTGCTTCTCTCTTAGGACAGCCAGAAGCACTCGACCATGATGAGACTGTCCCAGCCAGGAAGGAGAGCCAGACCTGGCCCAAGGACCTGCAATGCCTCCTGCTCCTGGCTGTGCTTGTTTGTGCCCAGCCTGGTAACTGGATATTGAGGGGTGAAGGGCAGTTGGCTGCTGAGAGAGGAGGGGTGGGACAGGGATGCTCCAGGGGTAGGGACAGTGCTCCCAGTGACACAGGCGTGTGATGATGCTAGCAACCCCACGATATTGCTGGCTTGGGTCAGGTCTTGATATGGCCTTGACCGGGACCCCAAACCTCAAATCTCTTTATTTTCTTGTTAGCAATTAGCGATTATTAACTGATGGGTTTAGCAGAAGCTTAGCATCTTTAGCCATAAGGAGGTGCTTGGCAAGCTCTTTTGCATCCCCTAAGGGCAAGTGCCCTCTGTCCTTGCCCTCACTGGGATAAACACTTTCAAATTAGAGGGACTCACTGACAAACAAATTCCCTCCCCGTTCCTGTAAGCAGTTTCTACTGGGCTGCTGGATGAATGTGTTGCCTTACAGGATTTGGGTGTGCTGGCAAAAGTGGGATGGAAATCTCAGCCCTGGCTTCCTCTTCCAGCCTTGCCATTTCTCTGGCTAACAAGGCAAACCCTCTCCTCCAACATCCTGGCATGAGTCAGCAGAGCCCACATAGCCTTCATAAGCCAGCCTTTAATTTAATTCCTGCCTTGCTGAGGGGGAATAAGTGCAGAGCTCAACCGTCAGTTGACCTGAGGATCCTGCCAATCTCTTGCAGCCCATTTCCTCAGCTTCCCATTTTGAAATTGACTCCTGGGTTGGAGCCCTCTGTGCTGCTGTGCCAGTCCCTGCTGCAGGTCTGGCCTGATGGGAACCCCAGGGGCAGGGGACGCCTGTGTCAGCTGGAGCAGCTGTAAGCATGATGCATAGGCAAGGTCACTGTAATTTGGTTTCCTGAGCCTGAGCTGTGTTTTAGGGCAAGGTCTATGAACACATCCCCGGGCTTCAGGTGCTGTATAATGCAGCTGAGCTGCACAGTGTTCAGTATGGAGTTTGCCCCATCTGGTTTTCCTTTGATGAAACAAAAGGACTGTTTGTGGTGATTAGGGCTGAGTCATAACCAGCCTGGCTTATTTGTAAATTGTCATGTCTCTAACCAGAAGCCCGTGCCAAGAGCAGCAGATGCTCATGACTGCTGTGCTGGGAAGGTGACTGGAGCTCCAGGACACCTGGTAGGTCAGCAATAAACCACCTTTTATTAGCTGCTGTGAAAACAGGTTTCCCATCTGAATCCTGGCCAGATTACAAGCAGCATGATGAATTAGTACCAGTTAATGTGCTCATCATAACTACTTCAAGGGAAATTACTAGGAATCATAAATGCACTATTCATTTAAATAGTATTCATTTATTTTAACTTGCTGCGAGTGGGCAGGTGGGAAGGAATGCAGGGAGTAAACAGTGATTAGATGTAATTGGCAAGGCTCCATGGCTTCATGCAGGGGATGCCCCTGGGTGCCAGGGCATGTCCTGTAGTCTCAGCATGGAGGAAGTGGTAATTTTAAGTATGAGAGCCGTCAGGCCAGGCACGTGTGACATGGGGGCTGAGAGCTGAAGCTGCCTGGTGCCAGAGGGCCAGCCCCCACCACCCTTCTCTAAGCACTTTGGGGTGAGAGATGCCCTTTAATGAGGGAAATAAGGTCCCCCATCTTGGTCTGTATGGATGCTCAGGCCTCTCTGGGCTGAATTCACTTTGGACAAATGTCAAAGGCTTATCTAATTTTATCTTTGTTTTCATCCATGCAGACTTTCCTCCCCAGTGTTAGCCCCTCCAAGTCACATTAGCACAACAAAAATCAGTTCTGTAGCTCTCAAAGGGCAGCTCGCCTGTGGCAGCACCACTCTACAGATGCTTTGCAGAACTTCTGAGCATGCCAAAGTGTCTCTTTTAATATTTACTGGCAATGCCCCACATCCACGAGCCTTAGAAAAGCCGTGGGGCAGTGGCTCAGTGGCGAGTGGCCACTGGTAGGGATGAGGGGCAGGTCCTCCAAGCTCAGAGGAATGTCCCTTGCTCACCAGGTCTTTACTTACCCAGCAGATGGGAATCTAAATACAGCACCCCACATTCCTCTTGGACCCAGCTCCACCCTACCACGTGCCTGTGGCTCGAGCAAAACACTGCAGAAGCTGAAGCCATAAGAGACCTCAGATGGGTTTGAGGCTGAAGCCACAGAAATGGTGCTTTCTGAAAGTCTTCCTGAGTGAAGAAAACCAAATAAATACTATATTTTTTCTTTTGCTATGGCAGTTTCCCTGATGAATAAAAGCAGTGCTTGTGTCTCTGAGCAGAGCAGCCCAAATATCAAGGACTGGCACAGTCAGTATCCCTGGGGCTAAACCTGCTTCAAAGCCACTCTAAAGCACATAGATTTGGGTAAAGATGTGGGTCCTTCTTCTGTGGGCTACACAAGGGGAAGCTGCCAAGCTAGCTGTATCCACAGAGGCACAGGAGTGACATCTGGAAGCCTGGAATATGAAAATAGGCTGGGAATGTGGGGATGTTTGCTCAGGCATCTCCTGCTAAACTTGCTGCTCTGAAAGAGCCATTGATGAGCAGTCCCTACCACAAGTGGGGTGTGATCCAGCCCAGCAGGTGGTTTTCCCCAGTTCCATGACACCTCAGCCACGGTGGATTTTGGTCTGGAAAGGCAGGCAGCATCTACCAAAGGAGGGCACTTCAGGCTCTACAGTGTCATTTTACACCCACCTGCCTGGTTGTGAACACTCTGTGGGACTTCAGGGTATTTTTCAGCCGGCTGATGTCTCAGAACAGAGCTTTGGTTTTGAATAAATTTTGAAAAAAAAGAAAAAAAAAAAAGGGAAGGCTTTTCACCCAGAGGGGGGTTGATCACTGGAACAGGCTCCCCAGGGAAGTGGTCACAGCACCAGCCTGACAGAGTTCAAGAAACATTTGGACAATGCTCTCAGGCACATGGTGTGACTCTTGAGATGTCCTGTGCACAGCCAGGAGCTGGACTCAATGATCCCTGTGGATGGATCCTTGTGGTCCCTTCCAACTCACCATATTCTAGGATCTATGATTCTATGATCCATAGCTTCTCAGGGTTTTTGGCTTTTCTCATTTCTGCAGTACCGGCACATTTCTTCTGCAAGCTGAGTATTCTTAGTGAGAATCAGAAATAGTTCAAACTTGTCCATAATTCATCTAGCCTGTTTGTAAAGTTGCTGTTTCCAAAGTTGCTGCAGTGTCCACACCTAAGCAAGCAGTGCTGGACAGAACATTCCATGGGCCGCGCATCCTGCTGTGCCCTAAAGAGACTTTCATCTTGGAGTGCCTGTTGCTTACTGTAAAATTTAGTAAGGCCCCCCCTGTGCAGGCCATGAGTGGCTACAGGGTTCATGGAAGGGTCACTGCTTGGAAACAGCCTTTGAGCCAAGGACCAAGAGCAGGAGAGGTATATACAAGTACTAAGGGGAGCACTATCACCTCTGGGGTCAGAGAGGAGAAAATAACAGGGGTGGCACTCATCATAGTCAGCAAAAATACATCCTCCTTACTTTTTCACAAGGAAAGGAAACTTCCATAAATTTAAAATTGCCGTGTTTAAAAGTATCTTTTTAACCTAATTTGGTGGGGCAGAAAGAGCTTGAGCTTTGCCCTTCTGCAACTCCACAAGCAAATGAAGGTAGCTGAAGCCTCTTGACGTCTAAGATATGGAAGGGATGAACCTCTGGACTTGTGCAACGCTCTGGTACAGCATAACCCTGCATATGCTGGGGTAATGTTCTTTGCTTGCAGCGTGTCTCCAGCTGCTGGAAGGAGGGAAGGGAGTGCCAAGGAGGACAGTAGAAACAGGTTCCTTATTTTGCCTAATTTCCTTTCCTGTATCTAAGTTCTTTGAGGGAGTTGGAGAACAGCAACCATGCTATCAGTAGTCTATACCCCTTCCCAGTTTCTGACAGCCACTGAAATGGAAATATGCAGCTAATGCAGGAGGAAACAGCAGAGCCTTTGCCTCCTCGCTCCTGAGTGAGGGCTGGATAACCCTCCAGATCTTACTGCTGATGCCATGCAGTGTGGTAGTTGAAAAACGACAGGAAGGGGAATAAGAGGCTCAAAGCCTTCCCCTACAAATGGAGAGCTCTGCCCATGATGGGAGGAGGGCTGAGGAACCTCAGTGTGGTGAGGAGGTGCCGTGGGACAGACAGCCCTTGCTCACCCCAAGCACTTCAGCATTCCACACACCTCTCCCAGGCTGCTGATGTGGACATCAAGCAGCTCCTCCTCTTATTGTTGTCATAGCGGTCTCTTCCATTACTGTCATCCTTTGCTGTTGTCCTGTTTATGGGCAAACTGGGGAGAGAACCTCTGAATGGGATCTCTCTGGAAAGCAGACCCAAGTGATCCCCTCCCCCAAATGGTTTGTGAACAAGACCTCCTTGGAGAGAAGTGGAAAAAACTCTTTAGTTAGCAGGCAGAGCACACCTCCAAAACAAAAATGAACAACATTAAAGAACAAAACCTCTCGCTGCTCCAAGATATGACCAATTTAGAGAGTCCCCTTCGTGGGCTACAGCTCAGCTCTGTCTTTATCAGTCTCTCTGGGGCTGGGAAATGCCACAGCCCAGGCCAGGCCCTGGTGGGCCACAGGTGTGAGCTCCCAGAGCTCCTCTGGGATTTCAGTCCACAGCAGGTTTGAACAGTTCCAGGAAAAAGAAGAAAAAAAAAAAATCATAGTCTGGAGAACTTCTCTGCCTCAGCCAGCCATAAACTGACAGAAAGCAAAGGAGAGCTCTCAGCCCCTTCCACACTGCAGACAACCCAGGCTGTGTGTGAGGGAAAGCTGAACACTCTAATCTGAATGTTTTGAAAACAACCACCTCAGACATTCCACCGCTTCTCCTTCTCCCCCCTTCACTCTCAGATCCAGTTTTAAAGGTGCAAAACTTATTTCTGGGCTAAACAGACAAGTGGGGATACAATTCAGCATCAGCCCAGGGCAGCCATGCTGTGTCTGTCACTATCCATTACAGGTTCTGTGGTCCAAATATTCTGTCCCCATCACTCCCTATGTTTCCTCTAAAAATATGAACAGGGCCTGCACTTCTCAAGCACACTTAAGCTCTTCTTCTCTGCTATGTGCTGCCTCCTCCAGCTTCTTCACCAGTTGTTCTCTACCTCCCATTGTGTACTCACTGCTAGTTGTGCCCTGTGCTCCTCAGCGTCGTCTTTCCTCATCAGAACATCTCTTGACTTCCCCCACTGAGTACCTGGGGTTGAAATGGGAGTGGCAGTGACAGCACAACTCCTGACAGATTATTTCTGTGTTAAATAAGCAGTCTCTCATCTGCCTTAATGCCAGTCTGCTCTGACAGCAAGAGAAAAGTTTGTGAGCTTCAGGTGCTCTCACTGTCCAGAGGAAACCTCTGCACACTGATATCTGCTGTTGCAGAGGTGATCCTCTTCCATTTTAAGTGGACAATGCCTTAAATTAATGTAGAAGAACTGCAGGAATAGCTGAGCTTGCTCCAGGTTCTCTATTTTATGAGATAAGTAAATACTGGTTTGATAAAAGGACATGTACATACACAAGCATTCCAAAGTTTCTCCTTCTTGATAGATTATTCTCTGTATATTTCCCATATTCCTTAGCTGCAATTAAATGCATCAATTGATTCGGCTACAACTGAAGTATTTTGAGTGATGGTGGTTAACATGTTGTTAGATCACTAATTTAAAGGCAGGTAAAGACAATGAAACTGTACTTGATGCTATTCTCTTACTTCTGCAAAAGCAGTTCCTTAAAAAACACTAAATTGAAAAAGTGGTGAGTTACAGGAAATGAAGAGACATTTCAGTGGGCAAAAGTTATCTGTAATTATGGAAGTTATCTAAAAGAAATCTATTTACATTTAAAGTTTAAACACTTGGAGGAGAACAACTCTGTTGGGAATGGTTCTTCCAGTTTGGAACATGATCAGATACTGTGATTACCATAATTTTAAAATGTGGTTTAAAAGATGAAAAAGGGTGAAATCTCTGTGAACCTTTCTCCTTTCCACCATGTGTCACTACCCCAGCATTTGCTTCTGAGGGGATACATTTTTATAGAATAATAATAATAATGCTATAAAATAATCAGTGTATTTTAGTGTGGATGCAGATTTAAAACCCTTCAGCCTCAATGCTTTGTATTTTAGCTGTGGGAACTACTGAACTAGAAATCACACAAACAAAATTTTCCCTGAGGAGCCAGCTTGGTTCAGCTCCCATCTGCCAGCAAGAAGGAACCCCAGCTGAGGGTTCTTTGCAAGGCCAAACCTGTGAGGACATCCCACTTCTGTTGACAGGGGACAGTGGGAAGGGCAGTGCCGTGGGTGCCTTGTGTGTGCTGGGGCTTGCAGCTGGACAGCGATGGTGAGAGGCTGTGGGGTTTCTTTTATCTTTGAAGCCCATGGCATGGAGAAAATAAGTGGTGGGACGGGATCCCACTTTGCAGCTACACCCCTGCCATAGCACCTCTGCTCCATGCAGCAGGACAGCCAGTCAGGTCACTCCTAAGGCATCTCTGTCTGATGGAGAGGTGGGTTTCACCCCAAGGCTTTAGCTGTATCCTTATTTAACTCACTAAATAAACCAGTAGTGTTTTTATCTTTTTAAAATTTGTCATTTGCCCAGACACTTTCCAGTGGTTATCTGAGAGGAATTCAGACCTGTTGCCAAACTGCTTTTCTCAGCTGTTTTTTGTGATGTGTATGAATGTGGAGGAAGCACACACCAAAAAGCACTGGAAGAAGCAATGGTGGAGGCAGATATGAAAGACGCTTGGTAAAAATGCAAGCGCACAGTGTTTTGCAAAAGCTTCAATCAGTTTAATTGTTTCTGTTGAATTAATGCAATCCTACATTTAGATAAGCTCCTGAGGTATGACTCAAACTAGTTTTCTGAGGAGAGTATCAAAGACTGTTCTTCTTTCTGGCTAACTCTAGACAGTGCTGAAAGGGATGATGCAAAATCATCTCAGCTGGTTTGATGTAACCTTCACGGTCTAAACCAAGCAAAGGCACTGCCAGCTTGTTCCACAGCACATGTTAAACCAGTCTCAGTGGGAAGCTGTCCTAGAGCCAGCTTGCCTTGTCTAGTTAGAGCATGTTTTAGTCCTCAGACACATGATTAGTTTAGGGGAACACACCAGCCAAACATCTTCACGTTACCTTTAATTAGTGGCAAAGGAGGACTTTTTCTGGTGTGCAGTTTGACTCAGATCTTACTCTGTTGCAATTCTGGGAGCTAATTTTGAGAGAAGCCCCCAGAAGTGAGCATTGGTGATGGTTGAGGGAAGAGGTTTGTGCTAACTAACCCTCCTCATCCCATCAAGGTGTTACAAGCGTGAAAATCACTGTAACAAAACCACGGAGCTGCATTAGTGTCAGCAGCAGGGGAAAGCTGGCAGTGCAGTAAAGGAAAAAGGTTGTGCCAACACTTGGGAGCCTCAAAATCTTCATCTAGTGGACAAGACCTTTGAGTATCATCCCTCTTTTGAGAATATAACACACTTACACAGGGTCCAGTCCTCTCTTCACTGAAGGCTAATACTAGCCCGGTGGGCTTCCCTTGCAGAGACACTATCTAGTGTGTTATCACGGAGATGGGAAGGTTAAGGTTGTCCTGTGTGCCCTATACAAGGGCAGAGTGCATTGCAGGCCCTCTGCAGGCAGCAGCAAAATCCATTCTCAGGCTGCGAAGCACATGGAGAGGTATGTTCCTTTGAGGTATCTCTCAAACTGAAACAAAACCAGTGGATTTAAACAAATGGCATTTGTGTATGTGCTGTTGCCTAAATCCAGACTCAAGATCCCCAAGGAAAATCTGGAAGGATCCACTTAAAGGGCTGAACTTCCAGCGGGATGAACCAGATGTGGCAGGCATTGCCCTGTTTACATGGCCTGACCCCAGCTGCAGATCAGGCTCTACGTGACTTGGGAACACATCATAGATTTTCCATGGCACAGCAGCAACTGCTGCGTGCTGTACTTTGAAGAGTGAGTTGAAGGGATTGCTGTCAACAAGCAGCATTGCGTGGGGAGCATTCCCCTGCCATGATGTGGAGGGATTTAGGTATGTAACTCCTGACGCAGCAGCGTAACAGACACATTAAAATGGTTTTGCCTCGGTCCCTGAGCAATGCTCAGCTCTCTGGAGAGCCACTGCAACCTGTGGGGTGAGCAGGGCCAGTCTGGAGCTGTGCCCTCCAAGCACTGAGGGTGGATGTGGTGGAGAGTTGATGCTGAACCCTCTTTTGAATGCCTTCCTCCACAGCCATGGCTGTCCTGAGCGCCAGTTTGGTACTTTGAAGAAAACTGCTGCGCCCCTCGGTGGGTATTTCCGTATTTAAAAGATCATCTTGCAATTTCTCTAATCCTTCTGTCAAGGCCTCAGCAGTGACCAGGGGTGTGCTTGATCCCTGCCCAGCCGCCCAGTCATTTCATCCTTTAATTCAGGTTAATGCTCCAAAGAAGTACTGTACTTATCCCCATTACACAACCCACAGTCTGGAGGCATTTCAGGGCTGGCATACCTTATTTTAGCATCAACTCCTCTTAAAACTATTAAGTTCCTGATGCTGTTTGCATCGCGTTGATTTATTTTATGAATCAAAGGAAGATAATTTCTCAAGGCTGTAAGGTGTACAAATCTGTGCCATAAGACTGTGGTTGTAGCTTATTCTCTTGATTTTTTTTCTTTCCTCGTGAAAAGGTGATTAAAAAAATCAAACAAACCAAACAAAACTAACAATTTATGGAGAGATTAAAAAAAGTGAGTGATGTGAGTACTCATTGTCCCCAAACTTCTAAAAAAGTGCAGCCTGCTTCATTTTCCTCTGCTTTCTGCCTGCTAAGCCTTCCTCAAGCACAGTGCACTTGTGGCTTCACAGACGCCTTCTTTCAGGATAGAGCCCAAATCCCTACTAGCAGTGTGGGATTTAGCAGAGGAGGAGCTGTGGAAGGGCCTTCATCTCACAGGAAGCATCCTCCATCTCCTTCCCATTTCAAACTTCATTGCTACTCTTTTTGGCAGCAACCACCAAGGAGCTCCTGGTGGGAGCCCCTTCTTTGGCATTTAAGGTGTGTGTAAGAACAACGGAGCCCCTTGGTTGGCAGGGTGGGTTGGTGCCATACATTAAAACTTCCTAGAGTATAATTAGCAGAACGAAGGGAGCCCTCTGGTGTGCCTTTCCAGCGAGCAGCCTCCTCAGTGCTCACTCACACCTACCTGGATGGCAGCAATTTACGTGATGGTGTTTGTACACCATTTATGTTAATGGTCTAGAGTTTACAAACAAGTGCTGAATCAGAATATGCTAAATAGTGGAAAGATTTTCCTGAAAACCTCTTTGCATTTTAAGAAGAATTTGGCTCTGTATTTTGGAAAACACAACAGCTGTGGCTGTCCCATTTGTGGTTGTGCTCTCAGACCTTTCTTTCAATCTGCAAACCCACACTTTTTATTTTTACCACAGCAGTACAGTTTCCAGCACAGAAAATTTAAGGGTGCTGACAACAGAATTGCTTTTCTTAGTTACCCTTCTTGGACCTATTAAGTGTGACCTGTGACCTCCTGGGGCCCAAGGACCCACAACTCTGGACTGCATGTCCCAGAGAAGAGCTCAGTCTCCAAAAAAATTTAGAAGGATGGCTGTCAAATACAACAGTTGAGTTGGCTAGATTTATTGAGAAACTAAATTTACTTCCTCAAAGTTTGCATTGCAAGCATGCCCTGAGCTTTTTCCAGGTCATTGAGAGAGAGATAAGGATTTTTCTGGAGAATGAATAAGCATAGTTTCAAGTCCCTAAAGAAAACAGCAGCCAACAGCAGCTGAAAAAAAAGTGTGGAAAGCAATGTTTTATTTTAAAACGTTTGAAGCATGTGCTCATTTAAAGTCAGACTGTCAAAAATCCCACCAAGTGCCTAAAGCCCACTGTGATGTTAGCTTATTGCAGTTCTCCTGTGTTCTCCCTCGTATTCCTGTTCTTGGCTAAGACACAGCCCAACCCATCAGTCTGCAGGGAGAGAAGGGCATTCCTTCCGTTCCCTCTGGGACCCACTGGGCAGCTGCCATGGAACACTGGGTGTCACATTCTTTATTTGATGTATACTGTAGCCAGCTCCCCTGCAGATGGCAGGGGCATTTCTGGTGGCAACCTGCACCTGGATTTAGCCTGAGTTTCCTGTAGGGGTAGTCCTGGCTCAAGGCAGAAGGTGATGCCTTCCAGCCCTATGTTGCTATCATTCATTTGAGCGTGGCTGTAGAAAAAGGAAAATATTTAATTGCAGACAAGTTAATGAACTCTCACTTTCAGCCCTTAGTCCTTTAAATAGCAGGCCAGGAAATATGAGTAACTTGCAACATCTGACAGAAAAGGAAAGTAGCTGCTTCATTCTTTTATGGCCTGTTACTCTATTGAACAACGACATGAGAATGTGTTGGGACAAAGCTGATGAGGTGCTCTCTGCCACAAGGTGCCCATTAGGCTGTTTGTTTTTCCCCTATTTAAAGGTGTCATTTGCCTTATGATGGATCCTGAAAATACCAAGGTAACCACATGCCCAGCACTGGCTGAGAACCCGGAGTAGAGAGTTGTTATTGCAAGGTCTGCCAAATGATTTGACATCTGGAAATTATCCAGTTTACAAACATATACTTTATAAAGAAGTAATGTTCTCCAGGTTTTAGGAAGGATTTGCAATATACCACAGAGGGAAAAAAAACCTCTTTTGCAAAAATAGAATGATTAAAGATTTTAGCTTACCCTAGCAACCCTGGTGTGGAGCACCTGACTGGATACTGGTGCTAAGACTGCTGACAGCTGTGTCACCACGTCCTCCTGTGCTCAGGAGATGTGTGGTACCCATGTACAGCGAGCAGAACAGATGGACCTCAATATCCTCTTGACTTGAGTTATTTTAGCCTTTAAAATCCAGAATGTTATCTTTGCAATGACCCAGGAGAGATTGCTTTATTGCTGTTCAGGACATGGGTAGACTCTTACACCACTCTCCTTTTTCGTAGTTAATTTCTAGCCTTCCTCAGTGGAATGGAACTAAATATAAATCGACCATGGAGGACAGGGAAAGGGAAAGATGTTTCAGAAGTATGTGTGAAGATGCAACTAAAAGACTGCTTTAAACCGCCTCCAGGTCTCAATTTTAGCCAAAATAATTTCTCAGTATACTTTGGGGAAGACATGAGAAATCAGAGTCATCATTCATAGAAAAATCAGTGTGGAGTAGCTTAGCATTTTGTGTCACTTCAGCCACTGAGGAGCACATATTGATGGAATGGTGCTTTGCTGTGCTGTAGACTCAGGGCAGATGGATTTCACAAAATACACACACAAATCAAAAGGAAAATTGTATGGAAAGATATATTTCCTGCAAAGGAAAAAAAAAATACATTGCATGTTAATGAACAACTGATCACACTGCAAATGGTATTTTGAAGTCATGTATCTGCCACTTGTAATTAAGACATCTCACTGATCCAAAACATATAAGACAATGCAGCAACAGCTTTTATCCCTGAAGAGGTGAAACCAGAGCTGTGCCAGTACTGATACAAAATATGTAATCTAGAAACTAAACAAGATATTTCAGTGTGTATTCAGATTCAGCAAAGGCTTATATTCCTTTATGGCTAGTAAGAGTAATAATAACTCTTACTATGACAAAGTTTTTATTTTTAAAGACATACATCCTCCTACTTCAGTGTGCAGATTAATCTCTTCCTGCAAGTGCCAGTGACCCAGACTGAATGAAACTGTAATACACGAAGCATTATTTTGGATAAGTGCTCCCCAGATATAATCCCTTCCTAAAGCCATTTGCACGTGTAAGACTGTACTCTGATTACACTGATGAGAATGGTGTTCCCAGGAAGGGCCAGGCAGCTATCACAGGCTGCTGTAGCAATTTATACACTTTTTCTTATCAGCATCCTGAGCAGCCCGCTCTGCCTAGATAAGGAGTTTGATGCTAAATTCAACCTTCCTGTCTCTGGTAGCTGCTTCCCCCTTCCTGTGAATGCTGTTTACATCAGGGCAGTCAGGACACGGAATTCTGAGCACACTCAGACTGCTGACTACCCCAAAGCTTCTAGCTGAATGAAGTGTGCTCACTATCACATCTACTGCAACGTCTTAGAGTAAAGCCATATGGCTTGCCTTTAAATAGAGACTGAAAAATTCTATGGGTAGTTTATAAACACCCTATCAGCATTCAAGAGTGAACATTTTTTTCCCCTCTGCAGGCAATTGCATTTTCTAAGCAGAGGATTTTAAGGTACTAAAGAGCTAGAATATTATGTGCTGGTTTGACCACTGTGAAAATGCCTTTCTTCCTCTCTGCCTTCCAGTTCTTCAGTAAAACATTCTGAAGCTGCAAGGGTTTCAGTTTCACTGAACTCTCTTTAAAAACTTTCATATCTTTTGCTTATATTTGAATAACAGTTATAAACCACTTTCTAAGAGGGTTTTTATGAGCCCTGAATATCTTAGCTCTTATATCTAAATATATCTATGTTAGCTATTATCTTTAAAACCTATCAACAGGAAACAGGTTTCAAAATACTACAGGAAACTCCGAAAAAGGGAATGGGGGGGATGGATTCACCTCCATCTTCTGGGCCAGCCTGTGGAATTGCAATCATAAAAGATTCCTAGAAAGGACACCTCCCATGTGAAGTTTTGTCCTTGTTTTTGGCAAATGGTGGAACTTGAACTTCTTTCTCCCTGCATCAGGATATTTTTATTTCTTTCACTTACATGTGTCTTTGGTTTAGAAACAAACAAAAACTAATGGTTTATTTCTTATCAGAAAAAATGTTTTATCAAAACATATATGAAACCTCTCACAATGTGCTGCTCAGTCTTGCTTGCTCCTTTCCCCTCTATTAAACTCTTAACAAAATAGTTTCTCCTATTAGAAGAAATCAAGTAGGTAAAGAATGAAGAGTTACAGAGATCACTCACCTATAGCGTAACTAGGCTAAATTTAGATCATACTCCTTCCCTACTTTATGAGTAAAATAAGTCAACTTCAGTTTCATGGTTTAGATCTGTTTGTGCTTCTAGTTAAAAGCACCTTGTCATTTCTGCAGACACAGACACAACTTCACTGGTTATTTGAAGTAATATTTACTTCCATCTACTTTAAATCTGCTTTGTACACCCAAACTTTCTGGATTCCCAAAGAACCAAAAGAGAGTTCACCACCCTCAGCTGTGGCTCATGGATGATGGAGTGCAGGATGTAGGTCTTCGAATGACTCTCATGCTGTATCTCAGACTATTCTGCAGCATTCCTGGTCTACCTTTGCTTTCCTTCAAAGACAGGAAAAACTTTTAAAAAATTTATTGATATGTTTTTTTAAATTTATAAATTTTGGACTTTTACTATTTTCCTTTTAAAGATCTGTCACCTTGGGTCATGTGCTATATAATTTTTGTATTGAACTTTAAAAGATCCTAACATATGCAACCTCTACTTGCCAAAATAATTTAACATTTTCAGGAAAAATTAATTAGTGCAGGATGAAAAAAAAATCACAAGGCAATTCAGGTTTTCTACTGATGTTATTAGAGGTTAAAAATACACAAATATAGCTATGTATGGGCACACAGAGTGTTTTTTATGCATCTTTACATGACAGTTAGAAATTGAATCTACTCCAGCATTGGCCAAGGACCACTTGAAGACCATTTGGATGAATTAGTACAAAAATCAATTGGAACTGCTACACATCTGGCTACCCCACTTATAGTGACACTAATAGGAGACAAATACAAGAGGCCTTGGTCTGTTGAATCTAAACCACGATCAGAGAAAAAAAAAATAGGAGTATGAGGTTCTATAAGTGAAGCAGAAGCCTGAACTGTAACTCTCAGCAGTGCTGCTCTGCCCTCTGCAGACTGGATTGTATAATCACATACTAACCCCGATCATGTACTTCTAAAGCACATCTTCCCATTTTCAACAGAAAAAGAAGTTATCAAAGTGAATGAAGCACACACGAACATCACTGGGACACTGCAAAATAAGTCAGGGGTACTCCTGAGGCAGTGGCTGGTTTCTGAGTATCCTCACCGTGTCCAATTAAGTTGGGTAAATAATTATTGCCTGGATAGCACCCATGCCTGGATTCAGAACGAGGTACAGGAAGTTATTTATGTTTGTTACTCTACTGTAAACCACACGGCATTTCTGGATGGTGGAGAAACAAGTTCTAACTCCCATATGCAGGGCCACTCCTCCCTGGTACTAAGAATGGTTTTCTACAGCAAGACCCAGGGCATGTGGACCCCAGCAAACCCTTGACTGATACACCAGGCTACCAGCACCCCACTCTACAAGCTGATTATGCTGCCCTGCACAGCACCTGCCTCCTTTTATCCTCACTAAACATCCAAGAAATGTGGCAAATGCATCCATCTTTATAATTTCATGTGCTCTCCTCATGTTAGCTGGTAAAGAATGTTAAAGCTTATTTAATTCTCCTCTATTTGCAGCATCCCCACTGATGTGAGAAAACACACACAACAGTACTTATTGCTTCTTATGAGCTGGACAATGCTTTTGAACTAAGGACATGGCATAACCCTTCTGACAGAAAACAGCATTTTTATAGGGCTTCTCTTGGATAGGAACAACACAACAGAATTCACACAACACACAAACCAGATTAGTTCCAACTTTTCATTTTATTAAGTGCTGACATTTGACAAACTTTCTCAAAGCAAACATGCCAAACCTTAGGCATCAAGATGTGGCCCTCACAAGTGAGCAGCACCTGACATTCCTTTACTCCATCTGCCTGCAGTTACCAGGTGTTACGGCACAGTCAGAACATCAAAAAAGAAAAAAAAAGCCTGGCATGAAGAAAAATTTGTGTATGCAGCTCTCAGCACAGCACTTCTTGTACTGTGTGACTACCACATGTGCTGCTTACATGACCCAAAGACTCACATGTCAGGAAACAAGAGAAGTGGCAGTCTTTCGCCAAGTGGCAGCATTTGCAGAATATCTTCACTCGAAAACTAAAATAGGCATTTTGAAAAAAAAAAAAAGGCTTTATTTGATGTAATACAGTGCAGAGCTTGCGATATGTAATGTTATTATGTCTCTGCAAATTAACTTTAAAGTTGATTCTTAATAATGACTCTTTTGAACTATACCCACCCTCCATAGTTTGCAGGTAAATCAAGTGAAAGGTAAGTCAGAGCAGCATATTAAAATCTGATGAATCTAATTTTGTCATCCTTCATTGCTTTTGTTTTTTTTTGAGGGATCTACTGCAGACTTATGAGACAGGCTAGAAAATATCCAAGCATAACAGTAAGCAAAATATAAGTCTTATATTTGTCACACTGCCCATTTCACAAATGGAAATGGTATTTATATTCCAAAGCAAAAAACTGGAGCAAAACAATGGTCACGTTTATACTTTGCAACACTGTTCTCCAGTACTTCTGTCCGACAACAGCTGAATTGCATTCTTAAACAGAATTCTTTACATATTCTTAAACAGAATTCTCTACATAATCCCTGCTATCTCAGATAACTGACACAGAAATATCACTTAGGGTCTGGGCTACGTCTTGAAAACCTGGTACAATCTGACAAAGCCTTAATCAAATGAACATTCAAGCTCTAGTTTTACCTTTCTTTACATTCTTTTAATCCCAGGACTTTGGAGTGGTTTGTAACATGTAACTGAAGAAAGCAAAAGAAAGGAAATCAAATCTTAATACTGCTCCTCCTTCCAACAAAATAATTGTATCTAATGATGTAGCAATTATTCTCAAATCTAGAAATATAATAAATTCTGAAAACCCATACAAGAAGCACTATTTCTGTACCTGTTTACAACTTCCCTTGAAGAAAAAGCTGTCATATCCCACCACTCTGACCAAGGCCAGAAACAAGTTAACTACACTTGAATAAACCTGCTTATTTCAGGGGAATGTTCAGGGCACAAGAGACATGCTCCCCTTCCAAATCACATAAGACTCGGTCTCAGGTACTGAGGTGGGAATTAGGATTTTCCCCATTTCCTGCTCACAGGTTTCAAGTTCAGCTTGTTTCTAAACTGTGGCATAAGTTCCAGTACAATTCTCGCCAAAAGACACCCTGTGGAACTACGTGGTCATGGGTTCCAAACAGCCTTGGAACAGAAAAGCCAAGGCAACTCAGCACTTTTTGGAATGCATTCTTCAAGAAGAATGGAAAGCAGGTTTCTTCTTCCCCAGAGCTTGTTACCTACCTCTGGGTTCTTCTCTTATTCCTAGCACTGATGCTCTCTAGGAATGACTGTCGCTTGGGCTCACCTGCAGAACACTCAGGAACGCTCACTGCGTACAGCCAGACCGGTCTGCATCTTCACAGAGGACACAAAGGCAAGCAGAGCTCTTCTAGGAGCTGACTGAGCACTAGTCAACAGGTCTCTGCTCCTGAACCTGCACATTTGGACTCTAGCAGTTGAAATTTCAGCCTGAAATACTAAATTCACTGAAAACAATACATGACCCTAAATATGTCTATACCTATGTCTATGCCTTATGCCGAGCAGTACCTCTCCAAAGCTCACCTGTGACTCTACAGCAAGGCTGCATGGGCACTGGAAGGTGCAGTCTGGAGCACTGAAGAAGCACTGCCAGACTTCCCAGGCACACTGCTGGGACTCTGCAGGTTGGACAATGCTTTTGGAAGGACTCATGGAAGGACGAGGTAAGCAAAGCGCAGAGCGTGTGATGCCTCTGATCACTGCTGAGATCTGCTCTTTCAGAGGGCAACAGACACAGGAACTACCTCTTTCAGACCACACAATTGTTTTGGAAAAGCTCACAAACAGAGCAAATGTACAGATTAGAACCATGGACAAAACTTCAGAGAAAGGGAAATGGTTCTGTAGAGCTAGAATTGCCCAAAGTAAGTAATTCTGATTTTATCTGTACAAATACACATACTGCACAGCAAAAACACTGACAGACTTCCCATACTGAGACACTTTTCAGTGTAGTAAATGACAGGACTGGTTATTCTTTCCTCCCTCTCTCCCTGCATAAAACTCAAATCTATCTTCTGTGTTATTTATACATAATGAAAAGAAAAACCTCCTAAACTATAGAGACATTGAACATGTCACTTGCAAACAAAACAATTCAGCAAGTAACAGTATTACTGAGGAAAGGGAGTGTGTTGAAACTGAACAGTTACACTTTCTGAATACAAACATTTTTAAAGAGAAGCTGAAGTAAAAGCTAAGTGAAACTGAAAAACACCCCCTGAATTTGAACACCAGTGGGAATATATATTTTCTCACTCTTAAAAGCCTGAGCTTTTTCCCCTTGAAAATACTGATAAAAGAGTAACATACCCTTCAGGATGTCTTTAAAATGGCATATTTAATAATTGCACAATAACTTGTTCATCTCTTGTGCAGTGAGGGCTGAAGAGAAGTTCAAGAAATTCACTGTGGTAGAAGTCCTTAGTCAACAGAAAGTGCTCTGGAGAAAGCAGCAGGAACTGGAAGAAAATTTTCAGCACCTGCGGTTTTGGCTACTGGTGGGTAAAAGGAAGTAAAGTTTTGGGGTGTGCAGAAACCTTTAAGATGAGAGCTGATCCCATAGAAATTTTTTAAGAGATAAACAACCACTTGCTCATTATTAACTATGAGCAAAGTGGAAGAGCAGGGTCCACTTCTGGAAATGCAGAAATTCATATGCTTGTGTGTCATGGTTGTTTTCCAACCCACCATTTTGAGTCCAAGATTCTGCAGACATGGGAAACAAGGCTCTCTGCTAGATGTGAGGAACAGTCTCAAGATTCTTTGCCCATACCCAAGTCTGTTATTTCCTCTTCTTTTCTTTAACATTACTGAGTATGAACTTCAACATCATTTAGCTTCCAGAAAGCCTCAAAGTTGGTTATTTCTCCTAGTAATTTAATTTCCCACTTAACTGCTTGCAAGACAGTTAAATACATTTTAAAAAAAGTTTCCAGGTTGAAATCTGGGTGTTATAATCTATTTCTAGATCTAAGTATTCAATTTTCCATCTGTTCTCAGAAAACTGGGTGGGAAACAAATTGATCTAAAGAGCCATTTCCACACAAGTAGGTATCCCACACAAGAAGACTTCATTCTCCATGTTTACCACAAACCCATCGAAGCTGCTGCTCTGTTTGGAGGTCAGTTAATTCAGCAATGGATCTCCAGCTGCACTGACAAGCATATGCACGTGCTCCTTTCTTCTTTATCATCTTTGCTCTTAGTTTACTGAGCTCAGGCATGTTATTCCTGCCAAAGAAGTAAATTCATCTTAGGATCATGCTAGGTTGTTTTGGGTTTTTTTAAAAGAAAAGTATATTCATGAGACCATTTCAAATCAGAAGACACCTTAAGGACAATTCTTAAGTACCACTGTCACAGATGGATTTAAGGATATATTTGAATTCTGTTTTGGATATAACCCTTCCCTGAGAGCAGTCTCAGTGTGTAGCTTCTGTGTTCTCAGATCAGCTACAGACTGATGTTTCTGTAAACAATGTTACCTGTTGGGTTTAGAGACTTCCAGTCAGCCTCCAGAGAAAGAATTGGGAAGAAAACCAAGCAGAGCTAATTCTTGTGTTAAAAAAATTCTCAAAAATGTAGTTATCAAAATTACTGTAAAAATTGCTATACATAATGGGTACAATTACAGAGCTGAACTTTTCATCAGGAACTGCTACTCAAGGTGGTTGTTAAAGTGACCGAAATGAAATGGCCATAAGAGGGTAGACTGTACATGTAACCAGAAATAATTCCTGCTGCAGGCATTATCCATAACAAATGAAAAATCAGCATGCTATGAAAAAACAAGTTGTTTCAAAAAAGCCAAGGGAAAATGTAGCATTTTAGCTATCTCTGCTCTCACGGCCTCCTCCTGGCCGCTGGATACTGAGTTGCTCAAAAACATTAACAAGCCCAATTAAATAAAGAAAACCCAAAACAAGTATCAAGGGAAGAATTTTTAGAAAAATATATCAGACACTTATTGATTAAAGGAAAATGTGTAATCTTAAAGTTTGCTTTCTAAAATTCAGGTTTGTCAAAACAAACAGCTAAATATCTTGCTAAAGATTACAGATTTTAATCAATGTTACAAGTATCTCATACTAATGCTGCTCCTGTGGGTTTTTTTCCTTTTGTTTCATTTATTAATTTCAAGATCTGAGAGGCAAAATAATTTTGATTTTGGGTAAATAAAAGAATCCCACTTTTGTTTAAACCTTTTGCACTACCAAACTAATCTTAGGAGACTAGTGCAGCACGGTATTTTTAAAGCTGCTTTAAATAATGGGAAAAATAATGGTATTCAATATCAAATAAAATTTTTGAGACTGGAAGAAAAATACAGGAATAACCAAAGATGTAATACAGGAAAAATAATAGAAAAGGAGCTGATATCATCAATGTTCTTCTCTGACTGTCACATCACTGTCCAAACTCATATTCTGAACACATTCACCTCTTCCATCAGTTAAGGGGCACACACAGAGACTGTACCAAAATAAGAGGAATCCAAATTCATTGTATATTAGGAATGTGCCTACTACACTACCTTTCACTAAGTCTTGGCATTAGCTTTAGAGAAACTGGAAATAAGAAGTTCTAAAGTCTTCAAAAACGATTTAAAGCATTAAAGACATCACAATATAAGCAGAAAACAAAAATCCCACCTCTCTATTTAACCAAACCTTGCTGCAAGAAAGAAATCTGTTAAGAAATAAAGCTATTTGATTTTCACTGAACATGACAGCACACCTGACAGTGGAAAAAAAGAGTATCTGACTTGAAACTATCACAGTCCTTATAACTGTGCTGAACAGTTTGCATTCATGTTGTTGACACTGTAGATACCCTGCACTCGTTGGCAGAGTCCAACCCATCACATGGATTACCTGCTTATTTCAGTAATAAACTGGCCTTTTCATCCATGAAACTTGAATCCTTCTTAAAAGCAGAGGGAGAGTAATGGGAGAGGAGATAGAAACGGATGACAGCAGATTTTGGGGGATGTAAGATTCCCCCTCTCCACAGACTGCCCCACCTGATCCCAAACATGGCTCATGCGTGATTCTTTTTAGGTGACACAGCAGTGCTAAAGGGCTTTTCATCTGGCCTGCTCTTTTTGAGCCCCAAAAACACAGCAGCACAGCACTAACCCCCATGCCAGACACACCTGAAGAAAAGATAATCACAGGACTGATCCCAGACGTAGTCATTGAAAAGGGACACACGGAAGTCACAGGCAGTACAACGTAGCTGATCACACGTTCTGGACAAAGAAGAATGGACAATCAGAGAAGCTGACTGATACAATATATATTCATCATAAATGGGTCAAAGTACAGCACTCACTCAGAAATACTAGAAGCAACTCACCTAATCTTAATGCTTTTACATCTCTGGCGTGTTCAGAATTATGGAATGTGATTAAATTATATGTTCATGTATTATTTTTACAGGTTCCTATCCTCATATCCTAAAGATATTTATTTGATATAGTCTCTTTAGTCTTCCTCACTGGGGCAGCACCTGGGCAGCACTTGAGCCCCAAAAACACAGCAGTTGCTTACTAGAAAAAATGCCACATGGAAATGCAGCAATGTTCTATAGGATGTCAGGGATAAATCATCAAAGTACCTCTTCTGCTAAATTCAGCTGCAGTTGCAAAACACTCTGACCATTTTCAGTTCAGGTTCTGGGATGATTTCAACCAGCCCACTGATTTAAGTCATATAGTTGGCATCACATAGAAAGATGAAGAGAGGCAGGGAAAAATAACAAGGCAGCAGCAATTTCCCTTACTACTTGTTAGTGACTTTTTGTTTCACATCACATTTGCAAGCATCTTTCAACACCTCAAACAAACAAAGGAAAGGTCAAGTGATCAACAACAGAGGACTGGAAGCTGATTTCAGCTGCAGTTACAGGCAGCCACTTCTTTAGATGACTGTAAGGCTGTCCTGCTCAGTTCATATGCAGAATTTTGTACCACTACAGAAACACAGCTGGGAATAAAAAGAATAAAGCAAGCAGCACATATTTTTTCAGGTTTCTTACCTTTTTGAAGTATTTGTTCCTATCCCAGATGGTGAAAGGCTTCCACCCAGGTACACTGGACAGCATCTAAATGGATTCATTAAAAAATATTAAATTATAGCAAAACAGGTTGGAGAAAGCAGTACAACATTTCTCCTAGTTTAACAGCATGGCATTTATAAAAAATATATTTAAAATACAGGCAAAGCACCCAAATGCTTGTAAACGACAGAATTTTAAAATTTCCATTATCAACGTGTTCAAAAACAGCCTCCATGAAAATCACTCTCTATGCCAAATATAAAAGGGTCTACATATTGCAGCATTTGATAAATGCTTATGTCCATTTATCATGAAGATGTTGTTCAATAGCTTAAATAATTAATAAATTTATAGTAAATTCGTTTGACTACACAAAAACACATTAACAATTCTTTGAAATTACCTATCTTTGTTTTTCTTTAAAAAGACTGTCTCTCTTCTCAGTCTTCCTTAAGAAATGTTAACACAGGTTAAACAGCAGCAGTATCATTAGACTGATAAGAAGTTATAATCAAGCAATGTCCAACAAGCCTGAACATTTTTCACCTACCTTTTCCCATGTGTCTGTACAACAGCACTATTCCTTTCAGGTGTGAGACTTGCAGAATAAGACTTCAATTTCTGTTTAAAAACAATCAAAAAATAAAATGCAACATTACAGCAAAGTCACAATATTCTGTTTTACTTAATAAGAAAGAGACAGAAAATCGCAGTCACAGAAGCAGGGGATCATGACTTTGGGAATTTTCTTGTTCAAGTTTGTGGGGCTCTGAAGTAACAGGTAAATGAGGAACAAGGATTCTCTTCCCACACTGAATTTCCAGCTCTGGCTGAAGGAATTCCACACCACATGATCGCTTAGATTTTACAGTCAAGACTTAGTATTTCATGCCGTCCTTTTAATAATTTTGCTTTTAAAGACTCTATAATTTGGAACCTATTCCCTCAATGCTTTTTAGCTTTTGTTTCATTAAAATCCATCAAGGACTTAGATTATTCAAAAATACTGAGTCTTTTATAGGTTTCTTATCTGCTGCACACAGCAGAGTTTATTTGAATTCTAGAATATGATAACTCTAGATCCTAAATGTGAAGCTCTAGGGATATAAAATGATAAAATTATATTAATTTACTGGCGTAATTCTCTCTCCCTCAGATGTATAGAAGTATTTTTTGTTGGTTCAGATTCAGCCACTCTGTAAAAAAATCAAAGACAAACAAAACAAAAACAATGTCACTTGTGAAAATAAGGGAATCTGCAGGAGGTTATGAAGTATTAGTAACACCATTTTCTACTGCTGGTACTCAAATGAATATCTACTTTCAATGCCTTCTATCACTGTAACTGTTTTGAGAATGCAAATTTGGGCTTCATCTCCATCTCCTGCTGTGAAATGAGAAGACATTTGCAGAGGATACAAAACAGGGAGCAGTGGCTGGTGTACCAGATGAATGAGCTGCCATTCAGAGGGACCTCAAATGACTTCCAGAAATGGGGTGAGAAGAATCTTTTCAAGTTCAGCTAAGGTGAAAGGCAAACTCCACCCCAGGGGAGGAATAATCCTTCTGCACTGATCACCATGTGGGCTGAGCAGCCAGAAAGCAGCTTTGCAGGGAAGGCTGTGGGAAATTCAGTTGATAACAAGTTGCCCATGAGCCAGCAATGTGCCCTGGCAGCTGAGAAGGGACGACAGTATCTAGGGATCCATTAGGAGGAATGTAGCCAGCATGTCCAGGGAGGTGATCTCTCTTCTCTACTCAGCACTGATGAGACTGAATCAAAGAATCATTTCAGCTGGAAAGCTGCTCAAAACAGGGTCAGCTTCAGCAGCTTGCCAAGGACTGTGTCCAGCTGTGGACTGTGTCCATTTTGAAAATCTCCACAGACAGAGACTCCATAACCTCTCTGTGAAGACCACCCTCACAGTAAGAAGTGTTTTCTTGCGTTCAGATGGTATTTTGTGCGTTTCGGTGTATGCCCATTGCCTCTTGTCCTGTCACTGGACACTAAGGAGGAGAGTTTGCCCTCTTCCTTATTACACACCCAGCTATTTACACACGTTGATAAGGTCCCCCTGGAGTCTTCTCTTCTCCAGACTGAACCGACCCAGCTCTCTCACTCAGCTGCTCCTCACATTTCAGTCCCTTAACCATCTCCATGGGCCTTTGCTGGAGGTAAGGCTCCAGTAGCTCCATTTCTCATATTTAAGAGACCAGAACGGGTCACATTACTCCAGATACATGGTACAGACCTCACAGACACGTCTGGAGCACTATGTCCAGTACAAAAGAGGCATGGACATAGTGGAGTGGGCCCAGGAAAGGACCACGAAGGTCATTAAGGATTTAGACCACCTGACATCCAGGTATAAGCTAAGAGAGTTGGAATTGTTTAGCTTGGAGAAAACAATGGTCAGGAGAACCTTATGAAGGTATGTCAGGGAAAAATAAAGGAGTCGACAGACTCTTCTCAGTGGGGATCACTGACAGGAGGCAATGGGTAATGAGAGGCAAACTGAAGTACAAGAATTTCCACTCAAATCTTTGACTCATGAGGGTGGTCAAACACTGGAACAGGCTACTGAGAGAGGCTGCAGCCTACATTCTCAGGGATAACTGAAAGCCACTTGGATACAGTCCTGGGCAGCTGGCTCTGTCCTGCTTAGGCAGGTGGTTGAACCAGACGATCTCCAGAGGTGCCTCTTTCAACTGCAACAATTCTGTGATTCTGAGCATTGACACTATCTCTATTTTGAACTAGCATTTCCTTTAATTGCCTGTTATTGCCTAGGTAAGAGCATCTCTTTATGTCTGTCCTGTTCCTCACTAGAGGATTGCTGAATTTCTCTTTCTGCTTTATTTTCCAAGTTTAATCTACAGCTTGTTTTCATTTATGCTTTGCTTTAAAGTTTTAGTTTATGGTGCTTCTATGTCCATTGTTGAACCTGACCTGTTCTGAAATTCTCCAAACCCCAACTCACCTGAGGTGTTTTAGTAAAGCTGCTGTCATTACAGATTTCATCAATAATGTCATCTAGATCTTCTTCACTGCTGCCAGCACTCATTAGCACTTTAGCTGATCTGAAAAATAAATAAATAAACCAGCCTTCATTTTTGTAGCAAGACTAGAGCAATTCTAAGAACTGTGAGTTAAAAATTATAGACAGTTACAGCCCTTTTCCCTAATATTTTTGTAGTATCTCAGGTAGGCCATCCAAATCATGAGTGAACAGATGTAAACTGCAGGATAACAACTTTCAGTCACTGCTGAGTTGTGCCATCATAGGTCTTATTTTTTGCTTGTTTCTTTTGTTTCCAAGCACTTCCAACTGTGAATAAAACTGACAGACCCTGCTACGCTTACTGGGCAATTAATTGGACAATCTTGATTTTTCACGTTTAGCTTCAGCAGCAGGAATATGGTAAGGCCAGAGAAAGGTCTCTACTCAAGCTGCACAACTGCAGGGATCCTCAAGAGAATTCCTGTCAAATCGGATTTATAAAGATCACCTTCACTTTGCTTTTGCTCAAGTAACACTCAAGTCTGCTGTTTGCTAGCTCTTTGTCAAAGAAAGAGAGGCCTGTAATACCTCTGCATAAACCAATCAAGAATAAATCTACTTCTGAGAAAGAAGAAAACAGTGTAAGTTTTTTTTTCAAGATTTTAATTAGATGGATTAAAATTAGGTGCTCATTTAACCATTATGCAAACAATGTGGAAGTCCAGTAATGTGGCCGAAGGTCTTGCTGGTCTTGCATTAGTCACTGGACTCTTCAAGATCCTTTCCTGAGACTCTGAAATGTCTGGGTAAGTGCTCAGCAGCCCACCTGTGGAGACATCTGGCCAAGCCTCTCTGGTCCACAGATCTTTCAAAGGTAGTCTGAGATGCCTGTGAGGGCTGGGATGTAAACCTGAAGTGCTCAGCAGAAACCTCAGGGCAGGAAAACCTCAGGGCAGGCAAAGATGCCTATCAGGGCCGGGATGGAAACCTGATGTCTGGGATGGAAGCCTGAGGGCAGGCAGCGATGTGGGACTCCAAACGCTTGGCAGTACTGTCAGCAATGACCCTGTCAGGACCGAACTTGCTGGTATTCATATCACCATTTTAAAATTGTGGAATTTGAGGCAGATACCTCAAAGTGTAGCCCGTAAGTGAAGTGCTTACTGTAGCAGATATAGTTAATAAAGTATGAACAGAAAAATTATGAACAGAAAAAAACAGACCTGAGAGAACAGCATGGAGCTGTGACAGGGGAGGTTTAGGTTGGATATCAGGAAAAGGTTCTTCACCCAGAGGGTGGAACAGGCTCCCCATGGCGGTGGTCACAGCACCAAACCTGACGGAGCCCAGAGTTGGACTTTGACGATCCTTGTGGGTCCTTTCCAACTCAGAATATTCTGTGATTTCTGTGAAACGACTGAAGTGTCAAGAGAATAAAAACTTTGACAATGCTATTGCTAAAGTTCTTCCTGCTCTAAAATGCAAGATTTATAGATATTTGATGCCAGTTATATACAGAGAGTTATCATGAGGTCAGTTACAGAGCCAATCTGTAATTCCCAACCCTAACTCAGAGGCAAATTACTGCAGCTTTTAACGCCATATTTAATCCAAGGCTGCGGTACACGCAGAAGACAAAGACTGTCTGAAGTAACTAAACCCGCTGGCACACGATTCGGGTCTTTAAAAAACACGGGCCGCAGGTAACACCCGCCGACCGCCGGCCCGGTTCCGCCTCCTGAACCCGCGCATTTTGGGTTCCTGAGAGGTCTGGCCGCCCGGGGCAGGCGGGGACGGGCTGCGGGCCACCCAGGCGGCCCCTCGCTCGGCGGGGACGCTTGTGAGGGCGGCGGGACCGCGGCGGGACCGCTAACCTGCCCTCCTTGGCCGCCGCGGGCTCCTCCTGGCCGCCGCCGTGCCGCTGCCACA
>VWZN01013906.1:836667-871225 GCA_013396955.1 Regulus satrapa | reverse complement strand
ATTTCCACTTTTGGTAAAAAAAAAAAAAAAAAAAAAAAAAAAAAAAAGACTCAGTGGCTACCATTTAATGCTTTTGAGTTGTTACATTAATGAAATAGCCTTTGGTGTGCTTGTAGGGACTTCTCCAGTGTGTTTCTAGAGTGTTTTGAGTGGTTGTTTTTTTTTTAATTTAAGAATTAATGGATAGGAAAACATCTCTGTAGGCCTTAGAGCAGAGACTGGAACGAGTCCTACTTTTTCCAGGTGAGTCTCCCAGCAGGAGAGGTACGCAGCTGTGTTTATGTGATTTTCACCTGAGAACCTGGAGTGCTGTCTTGTGGTTAGGGCAGGGAGCTTGAACCTTTTAGGTAGAGAAATGAACTGCTCAAGTACTCTATCAGTAGGCTTCTGCATAAGACACTGATGGTAGAATCACTGTACTACAGCTTTCAAACACCATAATAATCTGTAGCTCATTTCTGAAAGGGCTTCAAGAATTACTCTGGAGCGCTTGACCTCAATCAGAACAGTGCTCTGCAGCACAAGGAAAGGAACTTCAGCTGTGGGATGGAAGGAGGCTGCTAACACCCTATTGCTGCCCATGTTTCATGTTAGCTAGCTCTAGATATATGTCCCCTTGGTGTTGAGAGTATTGGGCCTCAGAATTCCTGGGATTTCTGACTCAAGCTGCACATGTGGGAAGCCTAGCACATGTGGGGAGGGGCTGGTTTCTATTTCACCACCAATAATTCAGGCAGTGTGGCTTTTGGCATTCAGTCCTTTCTTCTTGCATTGTCAGAACCACACAGTTTGCCTGGTGTTGTGAATCTTGGTTGCTCGAGACTAGAGTCCAGCTATGCAGCTGTTCATGTCTATCTCAATGGGTTTGGATTAATAAATCTTTTTTTCTTTCTGCCATTTATCTAGGGAATACACTTGGGAGGAAATCCAGCTCCATAGTATTTTTATTTGTAGGTAATCCAAGTTTTAACAATTAGTTACATGCAAGGCATAGCCAGGTACTCATTCAATGGGTACTGCCTAAGTCCAGCCTGAAACAGACATCCATCTTCCTCGGTCAAGGCTTCTCTGAGACCTTTCCAGTTGTCTCTAGCCCAGTGTACGGTAGGAATCTTGATTGGAATTGGCAATAGGATAAATAAATGCAATTTAGCCAATGACTGAGGTAAAGAATGGCATTAGATCATTACCTTAATTGAGTATTTTTAGCTGCAGCTCTGCTGTGTGGATCACATGAGGGGTAGTGGTCTTTTGTTTGGTGCTTTGGCAAAAGGATGTGGGGCAGAGAAGAGGGAGGAACAGGGAAGGAACGAGGGTGGGGGAGGCTAACAGATACCTCGATGAGGGTGAGCACATTCACAAAGTAGTGGAGGAGGAGTCTGGGCTTGACTAGTGCTTGCTGACTTCACCACAGGCTACATTTATTCAAAAATCAAGGAGAAGGGGTGGGAGGGGAGTTTCCTCTAATAGGAAGCCTGAGAGGATTTCCTTTTTTGTTGGAGACCAATGTGCAAGCAGTTGTCTATGCCTAAGCACAAAGTTCCTGTATGATTATGAAGAGAGATTGTTAATATGCTTTTAACTTTGCTTCTATTATTTATTTTTTACAAATGTTCATGGTATGTCTATCATGGGAAAACCAAGACTGGCCAATGAAGGCTGAGTTGCAAAAACAAAATTTTCCTATGAATGTAAAATTGAATTTTATAAAGTAATGTATTTTATAATCATTATGAATTGTGACTGGTTTCCAGACTGAAAAAAAAAAAAAATATAGTATCTGCAAAACTGCACCTGCAGCAAGGCTGTATAGTGCTGATGAAAAATGTGTATCATGGATTATTACAGTTTGGGTTTTGTTTGGGGTTTTTTGGTGTTTGTTTTATTTTGTGTTTTTTTTAGGTCATGGGTTTTCCATTATTTATGGCAATTCCTTTAGGACAGCGCCAGAGTCTTGAGTGTTAAATGTGCTCATATGCTCTGGGGTACCTGCATGCAATTTAAATGGAAAAGAAGATAAGTGTTTGAGAAGATTGAGCTCTACAGCCACTGGAAATTGGAAGGAGAGAAATTTTTACAGCTAGATGTCACAGTTAAATCATAATCACAAACCTACTGGTATAAATCCAGTGTAACTCCACAGGGAGCTTAACGAGGTCCTGACCACACTGCTGCTGAATTAAACACAGCTTGTGCCTAGCATGTTGCAAGCCACCCTTTGGTGGAAATAGCCTTTGGTAGATGTATGCAGGTCCAGGCAAGTTCACAGGCAGTATCCCAATTGTCTTTCACAGTACTATTTTGGGGTGCCCTGCTGGAGTTCCTGGTAACCAGAAAGCTTAATTAAAAGCTGTAGTACCTCTCTAAAAAAAATGTAGATTCTAAGAGAAAAATGTCACTAATGAAAATACTGAAGAAACATGATACTAAGATTAATAAATGCCATTAGTTAGATGGCCAGCTCTGTCTGTAAGCAGTGCTGTAATGACCCTTGGAAAAAAATTAATAGAGTATTTCTGAAGACAGTGCAGGAACTAGTAAATAGAACATTTCATAGGTTATGTTTTCTTCTTTGTGTGCATATAGTCAGGGAAGAATATACCACATAGGAAAATTAGTGTGCCTAACATATTTCACATCATGGCTATCCCTGCTGTGCTTTCCATAGTTAGTTTAAAATTGTGTTCCATGGACTTACAGTATTTTCTTTGATTTTCTGCCAATGTTTGCTTAAGCAAATTGAAGAGCTTGTACTATACTAGGGTAGAAAGAGTGATAAATTGCAAAAATGCAGTAAATGTTAAAGCTAAAATTTTAAGCAGAAACCTGAAGAAATTGCTCTAATGGCTGATGACTTTAACAGATTGAAAGGAAAACACATGATCACATAATACAGTAAATGAAAGCTTGTGATAGAGGATACAGGTTCAAATATTTGCACACCTGAGGAGATTTCAAAGTATTTCTTACCTGGTTCCCTAAATCCCTGTTCATTAGTGTTCAAAACAGAAGCATTGGTTCCTAGAAAAAGTTTATCAGATATTGTGTTCAAATGTGAGACCTTAGATGTTAAAATCTTCCTTTAAAAAAGTGCTTGCCGCCCCATTGTTGACTTCAGGGTAGAATTCGGTCCACTGTAGTTCTTTTAGCCTATTTTCTTGTTAACAAACTTATGCTGCTTTTATTTATTTCTGCATGTGCGGAGAAAACCATTGAAGAAACTCTATTTTTAGAGCCATGAGGTACACAATACGGGGCAGAACTAAGTCCTGACTTGGTACACTCTAGGTTTGCTGCACTGCAAATATTCAGATAAAAGTTTTAAAGTTTCTGGGAATCTCTTGAAATGTAAAAAAAAAAGGAGATGCATGATCAATTCTTATGGACAGAATATACTGTTTTATGAAGTATAGCAATCAAAATAATTTGAAATAGATTAAGTAGCATGTATTCTGTCTCTGATTTATACTTGCAGAAACATACCATGTATTTATACTCGTTAGTCTGAAGATACATATGCTACTTAGATCACATTAAAGTGAGGTGAATATCATACAAAAATATTTCAAAATGCTAATTTCAACAAAAGGAGCTCAGGGAGGTACAGAACTAATGAAGTCTTATATTCTATTGCCTTGTTACTTTTAGGTGGAACCTTGGATATTTCACTGAATCTGTCATTTAATTAGATGGAGTTCTATGATATGGATGATTTCCCTTAATGTGGGGATACCTAATTACTTTTATTGAAGGGCTATTAATGGAAAATAGACCTCCCCACTCACTGATACTTATTATATATTTGTACAATACTTTGTAAGAAATACATGTTGGAAAAAGACAACAGTAGAAAAGAGGGCATAATGAAATCTCTTTGATTTTACTTCTCTCCATAAAACTTCCAGTGATGTGAGAATTAGCTAATATTGTCACCAGGTAGGGTAAAATCGAGTACAGCTCTTGAAGAGTAAACAGCATACAATGAATAGCGGAAGAAAGAACTGAAGCAAATCATTTGAGAACATCTAAACAGTTGAAATATGTTCATGGACACTGTTACTTGAACAGTTGTGAATAACAACCAGATGAATTGAAGTCAAGGTTTCTCCATAATAATTCAGAAGAGAACAAAAGGCTTAGTCTACTAAATAAAACATTTGCTATGAAAAGCTTACACAGCTCTAGTTCATATATTGTACAAGGATGTTGGCTTAAGATATGCTTTATTACCAAACTCAGATAAGGGTACAGGGAAATGCTGCTTGAGGACTTCATTAAAGGAGCTATGGACTAGGAGATCTAAGAGTGGTCAATAGTTTAAATGAAGGTATTTTTACAACTTTATGACTCTCAAATGATAAGCAAGGGATGTAACCAGTGGAACTTGGGGGAGGAGGCAGAGAGAGAATAATAAATGTAAGACAGAGTGCAAAAAGATAAAGTATCTTTTGGCAAGTTTATTTTGACTTTTTAAACTGGAACAATGAACTACTATGGACAGTCCCTCTTTTCCACCATTATGCAATGACTTCTACCCCATTTTCCATTGGTAGATCTCTGTGTCAGTAGACACAGATCAGCTCTGGGTTTTAAATGGCCCTGGCATACGATGAGATCTCACCTGATTCAGGTCTGTGAGTTTCCTCAAGGCAAACCCCTGTTTCTGCAGAGTGCTGTGCTATCCCTCCTGCTGTAGACAAACGCACGTGGCTTTACTGTGATAACTTCCTCAAGGTTACATTGACCTTAATGAGTGAGTCAGGTGGCTAGTATCCTTATGGGAGGGGAGGACTAAGTGAGGCTGGATAACATAAGTCCTCTCACAGGCTTCCTGGGACACTACAAAGAAGGATTCTCTCACATGCACACAAATAAGAATGTGTATTTGGAGGGAGTGTTCATCACTGCTGTGTTAATTTCTGATGGAAGACTTGCAGGGCATTAGAGTCACTGTAGCTTGCATCCAAACCCAAGTCAATGAATTACAGTGCATTCTCTATTATGCAGGGCTTCATGCTTTCCAGGTCTTTCACATGCAGCAATTCTAAGAATTACAGGATGTAACTGGAAAGGGATTGTAGGATTGTCCGGAAAATTGCAGTCCTTTGAAAAGAAAGATTTATTAATTTTTATTCATATAAATGCCATACACCTTTGCAAATCTTAGGCATCTTCTGTGGAGCAGTCCATGGACAGTGCTAAGAGTCTCATATGGCTGCTAATCTTACCTAAGGGAAGGCAGTTGCTCACATGTAACAGCTGGCAGAAATCACTGTTCCCTTTAATGCTGGATGGTGAGTTCAACACACAAGGTTTCATGCAGACCAGGATATCTGAAGGACTGTAGTTAGTGAAGAAGGTTTTTTTGCTCAAAGACAGATTTGTATCTTTACTTTCACGTGATTTTTGTGGCTAACTTGAACTTCAGCTTCTCCAGTCCCTCTTCATACTGTCCAAATTATCCATGCTTATTGTACTTTGACAACCACTGGTCTGCTTTGAGCCACTGAAGGCTGAAAAAGACCAAGATGAGCACAGATTCATGGAACAATGCGCTCTGTCTAGTCTCAGAATCCAGATTACATCTTCCTGATCCTGCATCACAGACTTTCACAGAAAGAGACTTCACGGTACTGAGGACCAGGCAAATATGAGGAGAAAACAGGTTGGTCAAATGAAAGAAGAAGAAAAAAAACAAACCCAAACATGCTAAACCCCCAAACCAGTCCTCCCAAAAATCCAAAGCAAAGCACAAATTCAGTAACACTGGAACGGCTCTGTGACCTTTCACAGGTGGGAGTTGAGGAATTAAGGAAACCTTAGAAAACTGAGGTCATGTCTGCTCAGCCTAGACATTAAAGATCCCATGATACTTTACATACTAGGGGAGGATTTACCCTCATGTTCTAACCAAAAAATAACCTTTTCCCCAGAGCAAAGGAGCATCCATACTCTGACTCTTCTCCTGTAAGTGTCTGCATTTTGATGATGCACGTTGTGTCTTTGTGTACACACACACACACGTGTACACAGCAAGGCTTGGGTATTGAAGGGGACTTTGCACACAAAAGCAAATTTCCCCTGTTTGTACAGAGTGTGAAGGGCTTATGGCCATGCCTTGGAAAGGCATGTTCCCTTGAAAGGGAAGCATTTGGGGATCCTTTCTTAGATAACTTTCATTATTTATTATTAGTTTACAGGGATGGCCAGCAGTGCAAGCAACAACATGTAACAGCTGTTGGGCTTGATTGGACAAACATTCTCCTTCTGCACATGAGGGCAGTCCTTTTGACTTCATCAAAACTGTTAGGAGTATTGATGATATTTACCAATATTCAATTCAATTTGGGAAAATAATTTAGGTGAGAAAAATAAATTGCAAGTATACAGTTAAATGCAAGAATATTTGCAGAGCATAGCTTTGATTTACAATTAGTGTTTGCCAAGTTCTGTGCTAATGGGTCAAAATTTGTCCCTCTTATTTCCTAATTTAAAAAAATCCCAAATGTGATTTTTTTTCATCTTTTAAAGCATTTTGACTCTAGGGATCAAAATAACTCGGACTTCTGCACTAAGTTATACCAGAGAATAATTTTTTTTGTACCATACCATAGGCTTTGAATAGTTGCTGTTTCAATACAAAAATAAAAACCATTCGCTTAATGTGTAATTAATAGTTTGGCATTTCCCTAAGGCTTTACCCAGGACCCTGCCTGTTTCTGTTTTGTATTACTGAACTCCCTTGCTAAATATTTCCAGATCATATAGATTTAGATAAGACATGTTCCAGAACTTATAACATTTTTTATTTTGACTTTTACAGTATTTATTAGTGTAATGAAAATAATACTTTGACAAGTCCCCAAATAAATGGTAATATTCACCCCTGGATAGCTGAGTGAAATGTTCAGTGCTGTGGGTTATTTAACTGTGCTTACATTACAGACATAAAAGATATGATAATAATTTTAGTGCAGATCCGTTAAAAGCTTGTGACCCTCTCTTTTGACCAAGGTGTTGATCCTGTAGTTTGAGAAGCACTGGAGGACATTGGCAGACATGAGAAATGCCACAGAGCTCTCTTGGGAATACAAGGAGACTACAGGATTGGGATTTAACCTCGTAAGTACTTTGTGGCGTTCTCTGGGACTACTCTTACTTGTTTCTTTGCATAATAAAAAGGTGTATGAAGAATAATTTGGTGAAAAAGATGTGACTCAGAAAAGGAGTAGCTGGGAATATATCCAAAATTGTCAGAGAACAAAAACCCAATTATGATAAATTGATATGAACTTCGGCATTCCTAGAGATAAAGAATTTTACCAATACTGACCAATATATATAAAGTAATTGAAGCCACTTTTATACTTAGTACTGTATGAATGAGAACTATTTCTGACAAGCATAAAAAAGCCCATTACTGTGCAACAGATTGTGTGTTTGAGGCCTGTAAAACTCTTAAAGGTGACATTTGTCTTCTTTGTAAAACTTTTAACACACTTTTGAGCCTACTAAAAAATTAAGGAGCTTTTGGAATCTAGGCTGGATTTTGGGGTGTGTGTGTGTACAAAAGGAAGGGCCTTGTAGAGATCTTTGGCACAAATGAATGCATTTTCTCCTTTATGTGGAAGATCCCAACTTATGGTTCCCCAGCTGTGTCTTCATACTGTAGTGGTTTTCCTGGTGACTGTGAGTCAGGCAGTCTTTACCTCCACACCATTTTGTCATCCACACAGACTTACAAGTTAATTCTATAAAAGTGAAACATCAGTTCAAAACCAAGAGCTGATGGGTCTCTGTTAGAGAATATTAAAAATGATGTTTCAGCAGTTATGAAAACAAGTACTCTTTTTTCTAAATGAAAAGTTTCAACATAAAAAATTGTTTTCCATTTTTTAATCCCAGCCATTAAATGTTTCCAAACATGAGAAAAACTCCTAAGTCTATGCTCCTTACAAAGTTCAGTTGTTCAATACAGCTATTGCTTTTCTAAAAATTATCTAAATGGCACCAGGTTTGCTACATGAGGAAGGCTGAGAGGCACAAGGGTGTTTTCCTGACAAAACCGCTTGTAATATCTTAAATAACTTAAAATTCTTTTTCTCCTCTTAGTCCTTCTAGAATAGATCATATTGAATGTCTATTCAAATTTTCCTTTCCTTGGAGCATGCCTGCTTTTCCATTGATATATCCACAGAGCTGGGTGTAATTTTTTTAATGTGAACCTTCATAATCGGAAGAAATTCCTTCTTGACAATCTTTTTTCAATATATGCTTTCATGTGTCCACAAAGGGTATGTATCTGACTGCACAAATGCATGGAGAAATTTGAGATTAATTAATTCTTAATTCAGTGCACACTTTATTGTTTTTTCAACATAGGAAGAGTGATCAGTTTTTTGTTTGGTATCACTGCACAGATATTGTCTGACACCATCTGGGAATGATCATAGCATCTATAACTGGAAATGCCAGGTTTTTACTCTTTCCTATATGAGTCTGATATGTCATGTGCTGATCCACACATTACCTCAACCCTTTGCAAATGGATTATTTTTATAACAGCCCTACAGAGCTCTGTCTCTTTGCAAAAACCATGTACCTTGCAAATTAATTGGACCTGAATGTAATGAATCTGAAAAGAAATTAGCTAACTCTCAACTTTACTGTTCACCAGTATGTATGCAGAGCACACAGATTTTATCATCTCTTTCTTTTTCACCAGAGCTGCCATTGTGATGGATCAGTGGTGACACATGAAATACATTTCTTGATGATTAAAGAGCTAAGTGTTAGTAGTATTTATGTGTATGAGAAATCAGCGATATTTTACATTTCTGAATGTCTCCTTTGAAAGTAAAATATTAAATCTTTGTGATTTAGCATGATTAAAGTAATAAGTGTAAAATTAAAGTATGATTAAAAACCTAATGCATGGCCCGCCAGTAGAGTTAATACATTACCAAGCCTCCTCCCAGATACAGTTTCCACATTCTTATTGACATGTTGGAAACTTCTGTTGGCATCATTGTGCAAGTTCTGCTTTCCTTGCTTATTATGGTATCTGAGTTCCTCTAGGGATTATGAGGGGAATTTGTGACTAACCTGTGGCTAAGTGCAACAGGAAAATGACTGACAAGGGGGGAGAAAAGTAAGATAAGGGCAGAGCAAGAGCAGTAAGACAGGGCTGGGAGGGAAAGACATGGCAGATAGTAAATCCGTATTGAGCAAGTAAGAGATTTCTTTCCAGAAAATCCATCCTCTTTTCTAGGCAAAACAGATCCAGTTCCTTCAGCTTTTTCCTGATAGATCATGTTTTCTAAACCTCCTAATTTTTAAAATTGTGTGTGTGTGTGTGTGTGTGTGTGTGTGTGTGTGTGTGTGAGTGTGTAAAAGAGAAGACAGTTGTTCTGGGAAAATTATTTCGCCAGGGTTTGGCCATAGTGGGTCCCTGCTGTGAGACAATTTCTTCCTTGCTAGACAGTGTGCTACCCATCTTTGAGTTAATGTTAGTCTGAAGGTCTCAGGCTAACATTATCTTGTTATCTACAGTGGGATTAAAACAGTCCGGGAGGCAGCTATAATTTAGGAACATGTGTAGAATAATACAGATGAGCTAGTGGTCAGCATGTTTGCCTCTCTTACAGGCACTCCAGGCTTGCTTAAAGGATGCTGGCACTGCTAGCATTTTTGAGAAGCCATGACTTGTGGAAGTGTGTTTGAGGCAACACATCTCAATGAAATCAGAAAACACTTGAGCAACTAGATGTATGGCTTACCCTGACATCCATCCTAAAAGTTGACTGAAATCACTGAGTAAAAAAAAGTGAAGTCTGAGCGTGGAAAAAACCCAGCAATGTGTCAGAGAATCATGTGAAAAGCTTGAGGGGAGGAAACAGAACCTTTGCTGAATGCTTAAATACTGTTTCCCAAGTGAAAATACAATGGCTTCTATGCTGGTCACAATTATGCTGTTATAAATCTACTGATTTCTTCTGTGCTACCTGGATTTACAACACTGTAACCAGCCTTACAGTCTTGTTGGGTCTGCTGTTGCCAAGGAATTGTATTTTATCACTCAGGCACACCCAGGAGACTTCTCTTTATGTTGTCACACAGCAAGTGGTCTATCTTCTGAAAGTAAAGCATTAAGATTCATCATATCCAATTCCTGCTTCTTTTAGTGATTATTCTGTATTTAGTCAGGGTTAGGGTTAGGGTTTTTAAACTAAAAAGTTAGTTCTAACTGGCTAATCTGAGCATGGTCTGATTTGCAACCTTCTATTTTGATTTTGAAGTAATGATTTGACAGAGAAACCCATTGGATTCAATGTGAGGCTGATTTGTATCAAAACTCAGTCACAAAGCTGTAGGACTGGAAGGCGTCACAAAATGTCCCACCACCTGTATCACAGCAGAATTCCATGATATGTCTGATTTGTTCTGAACAATCTGCACTGTCTTCCTCAATAAACTGGAGCTTTGGTCCACTGCTCATTCTGATCTCCTAGACTGAAACTCTTTCTCTCCTTTCCTGCATTGTGCTGAAATCTTCTTTACTGCAAATAAATTTTTTATCCTTTTCTCCATGGCCACAGGGAACAGTTTGTTATATCTGTCTCCAACAGGCTTTTTCTTACTGGAAAACTGTTATCATATGCTCTTTCAGTCTCCTCTTTTCTGGGCAAAACAGATCCAGTTCCTTCAGCTTTTTCCTGATAGGTCATATTTTCTAAACCTCTTAATTTCTTTTTTTTTTAATGTGTGTGTGTGTGTGTGTGTGTGTGTGTGTGTGAGTGTGTAAAAGAGAAGACAGTTGTTCTGGGAAAATTATTTCGCCAGGGTTTGGCCATAGTGGGTCCCTGCTGTGAGACAATTTCTTCCTTGCTAGACAGTGTGCTACCCATCTTTGAGTTAATGTTAGTCTGAAGGTCTCAGGCTAACATTATCTTGTTATCTATTGTCAATCTCTGTGGCCACTGTGTAGTGTGGAAAATGATAGTAGAATGGTGAGGAAATATTACTGAGTAGGGGTAATGTGTGCTAATATGTGCAAGTTGCACAGATTTATCATACAGATAACTGATTGAGAAGTCATACATTTCGTGGTTTCCAAGAAGCCCATCTTTAGAATCCCTCCTTAAAGAGGGAAGTTACTAGGTACCCTTCTCGGAAGATTCTGGATGGTGGATGCAGTGGAGTCATGGAGCATCAGTGCTGATGATTTGAACTAAAAATTGATGTTTGCATTGCTAGAGGGAAAGTTGTCTCTGCAGTGGAGATGGAATGTATTTTCTCCCTCTGAATTTTTCTCCTTCATCCCTCATGACAGTGGTATTTCTGGAAGAAGAACTGGTCAGCTTTGTCTTGAGAGTCCAGACTTGGCTCTTTTCTACCCTAAACATATAGAAATTTTATGTTCATCTGACTTTTGTACCTGAAGCTTGAACTACTCTTTCTTCTGTTACTCATTTTAATAAAATGCACCAGAAAATTCAAGGAGGATATGAAAAACCTCTCAGAGTCCAGGATCAGCCCTGAGATCCCTTAGTCCCATGACTAGTCAAAATAATGTGTGAGGTTATATTAGAATTTTCACATTTCTTTTTCATGGGGGTGGAAGACTGAAAAATATCATCAAATATCTCTAAATCTATTTTCATGTTTACTAAGCATCATCATCACTTATTGCCCTTACTTTGATTCATAAAATTTGCCATCACTTCTGAGTCTGGCACTGCTGAGGAACTGAAGATTTTGGCCTGCAATATGTCTGTGACAAACACACAGCAATTACTCTAATGAGTAATATTTGCCACAGTATTAAATGCTAGTGGGAATGCAAATTCTAATGGATCAATCCTACAAATTTAGAGTGGTCCCTAAATTAGCTCACCTAACTTCTGCTGAAGTTAGGCTCTGCTTACACCAGCCATGACAAAGAACTTCAGCTCTGCTAGAGGACAGAGTTAAGCCTACTTCTAGCTGAGATGGCTTATGAAATGTTTTCACAAACATGTGTGGATAGCACCAGACTCTTTCTGAGTCACATTTACAAGCTGCACTCTCCTTCAGGAGCTGTAGACCCTGTTCAGAGAAGGCTGAAAGAGCCATTTGTGTCACAGTTTGCACTGTCAGAGCACAAAGTGAGCGCTAGACAACGGGGTGCAGCTGCAAACCAGCCAAAGCTTGTTGCATGTGTTGGCTGGGAATGAGGAAAGCAGAAGCACTGCCCTCCTGTGAGCCCCAGTGGGAGGATTTGCCAAGATGAGAAGGCTGTGGGACTGTCCATGAGGATGGAACCAATAAAGAAGTACAGACATTTTTGCAAAAGGTAGACTAGTAATGGATGTCCTTGACCTTGATGGGATGATGCATCTGATTTCCTTCCATATACTTCCATATTCCGATGCAGGAGGGAATTTACTGAAGAATCTGGAGATATTACAGAAAGCCACCAAAAAGAGGACCTTATGAATCCTTCTTCAATCCAGTACCTTCTAGACATATCTGTAGATTGGCTGCCTGGGTCCCCATATTGATCCTGAATTGTTGTTTATCCCTTTTGCAGCCTGGAAGAAAGTCACAAGATTTCTGGACTTTCCTTCCTTCAGAGTAAATTTATCTTCTGTTTTCTGTGTTTGAATAGATTGATAAATGCAGATAGATTGATAAATGCAGTTGTGCTCATGTAATATTATTGACAACAGGGTTTCCTAAAGACGCAAAGACACTTCTAACCTTCTGCCATTATGTGATTATTTTTGCCAACTTCCTGAGCATTCAGAGAGTGTTTACTTTCCCATTTTATATTTTTGCAAAATGGAGATACATATCATCAGACTGTAGTCAAATATGCCTAATTAAATAACCCCATCCACGATCACATACAAGAATGGCCAATACAGGAACTGCTAGCAGTTCTGCCAGAAGATGAAAGATCATGCCATTTATTTCATTACTTTAAAGTGCAGCTTGATAAAAAGTACTCCTTTTTTTTTTTTTTTTTTCCATCACTGGTAGAATTAGAACTTTCCCGGTGCCTAGTTTGGCAACAGAAAAGATGACTTTATGAATGGATGTGTAAAATAAAAGAAACTGTTGCTGATGATCAGAAGGCAATTCATCTTTCTGCCATGAGGAACAACTTCCAGAATCAAGAAAAATGTGAAGTCTGTGTTCTGTGTATTTACCATTCACCGGTGCAGGATGCTATGGTTGATCAGTTGTTAGCATAGACCTTCAACAAAACACATAATTCTTTCAACCTTTCTACTTTCCTGCGCAAATGAAAAAGTAACTGTAAATCTTGCTGACAATTATTTCTATATCTATTGGCAGGCAGTCAACTTTGGCCTGAGCAACATGGGAACAATATGTGCTGCACAGCCAATGCCCATTAATTGTCTCTTTAGTTTCTCCTGCAACTTGTGGAACACATTTCTCCCAGGTGATCTGCTTCTTTAAACATTAGTACAAACTTGTCTGGCACAACATACCAGTAATTTATTATTCAGATTCTGCTTTTCAGTAATATTTATACTGTGCTGTTGTAGAGCACATTAGGTACTCTAAGTACAGATAAAAAAAGTAGGAAAAAAGGGTGTTTTTTTGTTTGGTTTGTTTTTTTTTTGTTACCTTCAAGAAACAATTAAAATTACTCTGATTTTACTATGAACTGTTTCATCAGCTGACACAGACCCAAAGCCTGTTTTTTAACTCAGTCTACAAGGATACTGTAAAAGCAGCTTCCAAATACTTTCTTCTTTGTGCACAGGACTGCTCTCTGGACTGCCTTGTCATCTTGACTCCTTGATGTACTGCTGTACTGATTAATCACTTTTATTTTTTTTTCCTGTAGCTTCTCCAAGACTTCTCCCTGGTTTCTGAGAAGGGTGCTGTGACAGTAGGCAATAATAAGTGCTGGGCTGTGATGGGTACTTTTCTGGTGGGAACAATTGACCTTTGACTTCCTACTTCTGAACTAGTCTGTCAGTGCTGAATGCTTTATAACACTTATTTAATGAGCAATCTCTTCTCACCTCTCCCAAAGACTTAATAGCAGAAGCTGTAGTGAGATCTCCTATCATCATCTTTTTTTTATTCCAGAGGCATTACTGAACATGCACCGGTGTTTTATGTAATGTTGTTACAGCTAAAACCAAGTAACACAAAAGCAAATGAGGAGGAATAGTGCCTTGAGTTCCACCTCTTTAAGACTTTTCATTCCATTTTATTGTACAGTTTAGTCACTGGAAACCCACTGAGGATGTTAGACTATTCTAGTTAAATGTTAAATGAAGGTTCAAACTAATTTAGGCATACTAACTATAGTGGTGTTGAATTAAGGGTCCTTTGCAATTTTAAGGATCACTTGCTGTCTTAGGCTCCCAGGTCTGGAGTTTGAAATTGGATGTGTTTTCTGGCAATTTTCTGGTTGTAATGTCTGGATAATGCTGCACCAGTTACTGTATTTGGCCTATAGCTACTTCAAGTGACTGAAAGTCTTCTTCTTACCTTCAAACTTGAATCCAGCTCAAGTCTGTTTGAAGACCTGAGGACACTGGAAAGGATGGACAGCTTGCTGTTGTGGTGTGTCACCTATCCAGCTGTAACAGGAGACCCCTGTCACCTTTTGTGGGATCAGTTAGTGCCTAAGCTCTCGGGGAGTGAATCAGTGAATCTGCTGGTAACCTAGCATTCCTCTGTGTGTGCTGGTAGATTTATCTCCCACTAGACTGTGCACCTTTTTCACTAGACCTGAGAGATGGATTAATAGGAAATCCAACAGTACACTGTGTCGGAGACCCTGCTGACCCACACTGCCCTGCTCTGCTGGCTCTGCAGGGAAGCTCTGCCTGGGCTCTGGGCCTGGGCATATCAGGGAAGTGCTTGTGCTTATGCCAGTGGCAACCAGTTCTTCACCTGGACCAGTAAGTAAGAGAGAATAGACACGATATTTACTCTCTGGGGAACTGCATTTGTGCTAGTGTAATATTTAGCCTAGAATATGACGGTGCTTCTCAGTCTTGAACATAAGGCTGGACAGAGAAGATTGGATTATAAGGACACTCACAGTCCTGGGATGATTCTCCTTGGCTGGTTTAGTTGAGCAGATATAATTTTGTTGCAATGGCCAGGCTTGGAGTGCTGTTCTGGAGAGCAGCACTGACACAAAGGGCTCCTCTGCTCATCTCTAAGGATTTATGGAGTTCTCCACAGAGGTTTCTGGGCACGTTCACTAATACAGCTTGTCAAACTAAAGTATCCTGTTGAGAAAAGAAAAATGCTTATCCTGTCTGTGGACAAATTACAGGATTCCAAAATGCTTTTATTTAAAATTTTTATTCAGCAACACTCAAGACACCAGTGTCTATTCCTGCAGAAAAATCTTTCCTGCAATATCTCAAAAACTCACCTTGTCAGGTCTGGCAGAGCTTTTCCAGTCCTCCTCCTTGTCCTGCCTGGGCCCAAGGTGGTGTTGGACAACCTGCATTGTTCCTCCTGGGGGATAGTGGAGCATGCTGTCTCTCTGCTCTGCATCCCATGAAGCAAAGGCAGGGGGATCAAAAATTTCAGAATGAAACTGTCCTGCTCAAATTGACACTTAAAAATATGTATCTTTCCAAAGGTGCCTGATTTTTTACAGCTCCAAATACTCTCTTTGGAAATTCTTTGTGCTGAACATCTTTGGGTGTATAAAAATGAATCATGATTTTTACAGCTCCAAATACTCTCTTTGGAAATTCTTTGTGCTGAACATCTTTGGGTGTATAAAAACGAATCATGAGGGATCTGAGTGAATCTTTGAAGGGCTGCTTACTTCTGCTAGTTTATTCATGGTGGTGGTGATGGGGATAAACCCCATTCCCATCTCCAAAACAGGGATCTACATTGTAAAAACAAATTTTCTGTGCTGATATTGGCTTAGAGGAAGACCAGAGCCAGTAAAAACAGTTATTGCAGCCTTCAGATGAAATCTCTGATATGCAGTAGCTTTCCCAGATGTACAGGCACAAGGAGGATGACTGGGTTCACATATTTTCTCACACATATCTGCTAATGGAGAACTCCCATGTCCCACTGTAAATGTAAATACCCAGTAATGTTATATAAAGTTATGGCTTTCTCTAGAGAATTTTTGCTTCATAAATTTTTGGCAGCTCAGGATGGATGTAATCCTGCTCCTATGTGTTAAGTGGAAACAGGGCCTATTGCTGTCAGATTGCTACACTGAAGCCTTGAGCAATAAGTGATATCTTATTAATGGACACAGAAATACACTTGCCATGAATTTTGAGACTTAGAATTTAAAATGTGCTTGAATATCACCTTTGAATAAAGTACTGCCTCCTGCGTGTATTTTATAACACAAGACAGGATTATTGCTTCACCAGAATACATGAGAGGAGTTGCTGCAGTGGTGGCATGTGAGATTCAGATATCACAGAATTGTTTGGCCTTAGGTAGTTCATTTGTGATTCTTCATGACACCCTTTTCCAGTGATCTGAAACATAACAAAGGTGTATTCTCTCTTTCTGTCTCTTTCTATTTCTGACCTGGATGGGGTTTGCCACAGAGGACACTTATTTACCACTACTCATAAAAGCTTTGAAGGATTTTGTGTTGGTGATAAATTTAGTTGTTTTGTGCTGTTGGAAGTTTTCTCATATAAATCTCTGGGCACTGGTTTTGCTTATCTTTTGTTAAATTACTTTCCTAAACAAATATTTCACATGACCTCGATGTGATTTTACACAATGTTTTATCTAGCTCCATCTTAAAGTCTGACTTATGAATCCTTTGTATTTGTCTTCAGACATCTGTTGTCTGAAAGATTCTCAAGTTGTACAAGGACCCCTTGGAGTCAGCACCTGTTTTTTGGACATCTTGGTACACTTTCTCAGGGGGATGTCCATGTCTGGGGTGTTTTCAAATGGGAAAACTCATCACAATCCAGATCAGCAGTTGAGATCCGTGGAGCTGGCATGGAGAAACTAGATGTGGTTACTAGGCTGATTCCAGGTATGGGATCTTCAGAAACCCGTGTTAGCTATATACATGTGAGTCTCTGTTGGCAGTAGGATTTTGTCCAGAAGTTTGAATTCCCTGGTCATCCAGAGCAGAGTTTATTCAGCATGCTCTGCACTGGCCCTGTGATGTCAGTGTATGTCCCATGAACACAAAGCGAGTCAGTTTGTTGGGCAGAACAGTGTGGGGTGGGAGTGTCAAGGGGCAGAGTGATACTTCTGTGCCTCTGTCCAATATATCTGTCAGGGATTGCTGTCACTAGTAAAAATACCCCTTAGAGATGACAAAGAGCACACATCCACTAAACAGGTTAAAAGCATGTGTCTGTAATTGTGTCATTCTATGGTACTTACAAACATTTTGGAGAACCTAGCTAAAATTTATGACACGTGAAACATAGTTAAGGCATCTGATTAAGCCACCACTGTTTTAAAAGTCTGGCCTCCCCTTTACTTGTAAGACTAAACTGTTTTAAATTTATTTACACCCCATCATTTCCTTAGGGACCTGTTTTCCATAAACTAATGAGGCACTGGTGCAAGAGCTCCGCTGTTATTCCTGGCAAAGACCATTTTGACTCAGAGGCATACCTCACTGGATTTTTTTTTTCCTTCAGTAGCCTACTGCAAATATTAGATAGGAGAAAATATATCATGTTTATGAGAATCAGCGACAAGTTGTAGGACTGTGAAAGATTAAACAATGCTATTACAAGTTGAAATCCATCTTATTGCACTTGTCCCCACAATTTTTTATGCCTTACTCTTCTAATCTATTTCAAAATTGTACATATGATCGATATCTCATTCCTTTTCCCTTGGTTAACAGTGTGTCACATAATGGACCTCTCAAGTAACATTTGAGACATCAAAAGACTGCTGTTGAAACATACAGGACTTTCTAAGCAACTGGTAAGCTTAAGGTCAACTTTTAGAAGTAAAAAGCCCAAAGCTTCAATGTATTTTCTAAGTGCTGATTTTCAGTGCTGAGTGAGAGTTCTGTAAAGGAACTGGACACTGTATACACCTGAGTACAAAATTTCAACAAAAGTAAACTATAGAATCAAACCCTATTCTTTCATAATGCTTCCAATATGCACTTCAATTATTCACACCTTTGCAGTAAGGCAAATAAGAGTGTAAAACTGATTTATTGATGAGGAAAATGTGGTTTCTATTGGTGTGATTGCTTGAATTGAGCATTGAGCTCGAATTGATTGCTCAGATATTAGCTTATTTAAATTAAAAATGTCAAAATAAGTGTCTGTGATAAATCTGAAGGTAAAAACCTCTTCCCAATTACATATGAAAACATGTTGTTCTACCCATGGACATGGGAGGATGGGCACACTCTCCTCCTTGGGCATCTAAAGCAAGGTGCCTATGTAAGGGTCTGCAGTTTCTCTAGGGTCATGGGGTAGAGAGGGAGGTGAGGGTAATAAGTGGCTCTGAAGATGGGCTTCTGCTCCCAGTTTACTTGTGAGGATGGAGCACCCCTCTAATTGACGAGCTGCAGGGGACCTGGGCTGCTGACCTGGAGTGGAGAGGTATATACTTATACTCCCTGCCAAGGTTATTAACCTCCCTGACATTTGTGAAAATCATGGTAAGTAGGAAGGACGTTGTTGTGGTTTAATTACAGACAGCAACCAAGCCACACAATTGCTCACTCACTCCCCCCACCAGCGGGACTGGGGAGAGAATCGGAAGGACAAAAGGTAGAAAACTCGTGGCTTGATGTAAGGACAGTTTATTAGGGCAAGCAAAAGCCACACATGCAGGCCAAAGCAAAGCAAAGCATTATTTAATTACTTCCTATGGGTAGGCAATGGTGTTCCTCCATTTCCAGGAGAGCAGGGTTCCATCAGGTATAATGACTACTTGGGAAGACAAACACCATCACTCAGAATGTCCTTCCTTCCTCCTTCTTCCCACCACTTTATATACTGAGCATGATGCCACATGGTATGAATTTCCCTTTGATCATTTGGGATCACCTGTCCCAGCTGTGTCTCCTCCCAACCTCCCATGCACTCTCAGTCTCCCCAGCAGCGTGGCAGTATTAAAAGCAGAAAACGCCTTGATGCTGTGCAAGCCCTGCTCAGCAATAACAAAAACATCCCAGAATTATCAACGCTGTTCTCAGCACAAATCCAAACTAGCCCTTTGCTAGCCACTAGCACTCTATCCCAGCCAAAACTAGCACAGAAGTAATTTCCCCAAAGTGAAAAAAACCATGGTGCCAAAGCTGAAACCAGAAGCTGAATGTCCTCATTTGGTGGTTGTGTACTTCAACTAAAAGACTATCTCTTTCTGCAGAGAAGAATAAGTAATTATTAAACACCAGAGAGAAAATGTGCAGAAATAGTGATGAACTAGAGTGACAAAACAGGATTTGCTTTGGTTTTTCCACTCTCCCCCATTCATCTCAGTTTTAATTTAGCTTCTTTAGGCACTGAGTGGAATACAGTCCTTTTTCTGTGAGCCCTCAGGAATGTAGAACAACCAAATAGGACAGAAGTGATATCTTCAAGCAGGGAATGTCCATGTATATTTCACAAGCTTGGGTGACCATGAGGAAGAAATCCACATAACGTGGATACGCGTATCAATGGATATAGAACTAATTTTTTCTCTGACCTTTCTTTTGCTCACTGTTTCACTAAACTGATTACTGTTACATGAGGGTACACTCTTAATAGCTGCTCATTTAAAAATTTTAGCTTAATAAAATCCACCTTGAAATGAGATGAACATTATTAGTTAATAATATTTGGTAATTAATAATTAGCAAATACTAAAAATTCTAAATAATTCACTTCAAAAATAATGCTTGAAGTTCTTAATGATGCCTGAAGTTCAAAAGTACTAATTGGATTTGTAGAAGTGTATTGTGCATCACATTTTGAATTGCATAATTTCTGTGTTGTATCTTTGAAACATAAATCCTATGGTAAACCTGATGAAATCTGTTCACAGAGAGAATAGCCATTGCAAAATGCTTCTGAATTGCGCTAGAAAAAGTACTGTGATAAGTATAATTCTGTTGAATTACACCATATTATGCAAAGAGTACTGTTGAAAAAAGAGTTCAGTTTTCTGATATGTTTTAGAACTTCTAATCCATCCTGGTAGCCCAAGTTTAAATTTTCCATGTGAACTTTTACTTTCTTAAATCGTAGAAGGTGATGTGGTCTCATGCTTGTAGAGTATTTCAGACTTTCCATTTCTTTATTATGTGTGTATGATGTAAAGTGCTTTTATATACAAAGTAAATAATGGCTTTTAGATATAAGCAGACAGATTTGTAAATTTAAATATTATTATATATTTCTAACAGCAGCCAAATTATTTGATAATGCCCATGTCTGCCTACTCTCACAGAATATGTGAATGTTTTAGTTTCATTTTATGATGATGTATCGCATGTATGTGTGTAAGCACTTGAAAATATTCTCACAGACGTACAGGGATGATGAAGCCCATGTTCAGCCCTTAGAGTGGGTGACAGACCCCTGACTTGAACATACTCCTGACAAAATTCATTGCTGATTAGGGGCAGAAAGGAGGTTTTATACTAAACATGCTCAACAGGTCAGGTAAGGCATTTTGCCAAGGGTGCCTACAATCAAAGGCATCTGTCCTGGCAGACAGGCGCCAAGATGCCCAGCATGGTGCTTTAGAGATGTTGTGAGCTCCTGCAGCCTGGCAGAGGTCAGGCAAAGGCTACAGTCAAGAACATGAGCGGGTAGAAGAAATGTTGAAATCACAGCACGCCCCATTCCCACAAGTCCTGCCTCATCTCTGGGTGCACGCTGCCTCTGGTAAGCAAAGCACATGGGTTTCCCTCATGTTTCTGGTTCAGGTTTGGTCTTCAGAGGAGAAAATGAGAGAGACTCTGCCTCTGTTCTTTACCCTAAGTGAAGGCAGAGAAAATACAAGATTTGGTCAGTTCTGAACACAGCCTCCATCCTAGGCTGCCGTTTCTCAAAGCTTTGCCTGCACTGGGTGGAGGTGCTGGGAAAACGTCGTGGTGGGCTGCATCCTCTGAAAGCATGCACTTGTGCATTCATGCCCACACACACCCCTCAGGTGCCCTTCTTGCAGCCAGGTGTTTCACTGCAGCCACCTCAGAGAGATGAGGATGGGGCAGGCAGGGTGAGCAGGGCCATCTCTTTAGTCAGCAGCCTCCAGGGCAGAAACAATAAATGCCCACTAAAGTAGGTGAATGTACCAGCAGGGTGGACGAGACAATTATGGGGTTATTCAGGAAAAAAGCACATTTCCTAAACTTGCTGACCCCAGATTGTCACTTACTGTGACCTTGCATACCCCATGGTATGCTTATTTTTGTTTTATTAGCCATCATCCATTCTGACTCATAGCAGCATGGCCGGAAAACAAGGGTCTGGTTTCCTTGCACCCCTTCCTGCAACCTCAGCCCCATCCTGCTCAGTGTGGAGCGGGGATTAATGGTGTCTGAATGCTCTCCAGCACTAAAAACCATCTTGGTGGGATACTGAGGCTGTGCTGCACTGAGGGGCAGAGAGCACCTTTGGGAGATTTATTCCCCTACTTAGACCCTCATAATTTTTTTCCTTACCTTTGCAGAAAAGGAATTCAATAAATCACCAAGAAATGCCTCATATGCTCACAAGGAAAAACCATTACCTGCACATTTTCTGCATGCATACAGCATCGAATCTGCATTACAAATGTCACAAACATGTCTTAGAATCCGTCTGCTTCATTTTTTCCAGATGGCAGAAAACCAGCTTTCTACAGCTGTTCCTTAAAACATATTTTTACTTAAGTAATGGTGTTTTGCTGAACAATGGTACTCATAAACAAGTAATAATGCTCAGAGTCATTTTGCACTGTTTTAACTGACTATCCAAGACCCAGAGAAGTGATGAATTTTGCTTATAGGATCTGTTTTTTTCTTAGCTTTACGATGTAATTGATGCTCACAAAAATTATGTAGAATGTGTTGTCAGATGTGGCAGCATTTTTTTTCCACCCTGAGTAAAGGCTTTGAATTTTACTTGGTTATATTCTTAAATAAAATAGTACTGAGTTGGAGAAACAGAATTTTTAGATCAAAAGACATATCAAAAGACATTTCATTTTGCTAATTTCAAGACCTTATAAAATGCTCTTGAAAATAAGGTCTTGGAATACATATTTTCCCGTATAATGCTTTATTCCTGGCAAATTGGAATTTTCTGAGAAAAAAATACTGTCATAACATGTCTAAATTAATTTCACTTGATATGAGAAAGGTCATTTAAACCTCTTGAAAATATTGTGTATGTCTTTCCAAAAGTCCTGAGATATAATGAGGGGATTTATGAGGAACCACAGTCCTCAAGTGAAAAGAAAAGAAAAGAAAAGGAAAGAAAAGAAAAGAAAAGAAAAGAAAAGAAAAGAAAAGAAAAGAAAAGAAAAGAAAAGAAAAGAAAAGAAAAGAAAAGAAAAGAAAAGAAAAGAAAAGAAAAGAAAAGAAAAGAAAAACACAGGTATGCCTTCAGCAGTTAAAGGATGTCCATCTTGTATTTTTGGAGGAAATAAGTCCTTAAACCTTTCACCTCCATCTTCCATCTTTCATTCCTCCATCTTCCAACTCCCTGAAATCATAACTATAGAAATCATTACTATATGAGTGTCAAGCTGACAAAACGATCCCTTGTGATAAACAAACAAAATAATTTTCTAAAAATTTCCTTCTGAGCATGTCTTTTGGTACTGGGACAAAGAATTTCTTTATTTTTGTGCTCCATTTCCTTGTCTCCAAAACAGAGTATGTGCTCGTGGTGCTTGAAGGAAATGGTTTAGTCTCTCCTGTTTCAAGTTCAACTTTTCTTGCACAAAAAATGGTCCAGACCATCAGTGGGTGCAATGTGGAGCAGGTTAAACAACAAGGTTGGGTTTTGCATGGAAATACCAATTTGCTGAAGTCCAGACTTCTGACTGTCTGCTCAGATTTTTTCAACTAGAATAAAGTTGCTGGTTCAAAGCAGCAAGATCAAGCTCTGGAGAAGAAAGCCTACTCTGGAGAATTTCATTACAGCGACAAAAACTGCAGAAAATTTGGAGGAAATGAAACATTGTGCAGCATTTGCAGCAAGTAAGGCACTTCTAGGAAGCCCCCTTCTCAGGAATCTTTGCTGAAAGGTAGATTAATTTTAAAAGATAAACTCTGCTTTGTTGTTCAAAGCATAACTTGTCAGAAAATAAGTGCTGTATATGCTCAACCTGGCCTCAGTAATGGCTTGCGCCAAAGGAACGTAAGTTGTTCCTTCATGTGCAGTTGAAAATGGCTCAGAGATGGGGGTATAGTGTAGAATTGCCATAAAGAAAGTGGAAGGCACATTTGGCACTAATTTACCCTGTTTTCAACCCCAGAACCCCAGCATTTGCCTCAACAACCATACACCACATCTTCACAGAACACTACAGCTATCTGAAACATGTTAGGAAAACAAACACTAACCAAGACATGTATCTCATGTGGACTGATAAACATTTTACAATGTTTAGAATGAAGAATCTGCAGGATGCTGTGATTGCTTCTTCCCCTTTCTGACTTTGTTGGTCATCTGAGAGGTTGTGTCTGTGGCTGTATTTTTTTAGGACCTGTTCACGTCCTTCCCACAGCTGGATGGGAGATGTTGGAAGACAGCAGTACACCCAAGGAGTGAGTTTTGGATAAGCCTGGAAAGATAATGCTGAGGCATCCATGCTCCTGCTGCCTGCTTGTGCAGCACTTCCTCCTCTCCAGGCTTTCCCCATAACACCTGTACTCACAGTCATTTTTGTAGACAGTGCAAAGTGTAATTTAGGGCTTTAATACAGCGTGAATTTACTCTGTTCACTACACCCCCAAAAGGATGCTCCAGGTTTATGTGTTCATAGCACACACTCAGACTTGACTTTCTGGAAAGAGTTCTCCAGCTGTTGATGATGTGGTCAAAAATACTAACATGCTCCCAAGATGAGTGACACTGAATTTTTGAAGTAATTCTTTCTTTGTTTACCTAAATCTAGGTCAAGTGACATCTCCTTTGGATGTTTTCAAGACAATAACCTGAAAAGAGACTAACAAAATGCATTGCTGAAGTTGAATTTTCTCACTTGGTTTGCAGTGTATTAAAGATTGCAAAGCACAGCTTTCCTTCACTCCAGAGAATGTCATACGAATTTACCAAGTTTTTTTGTTAAGACGTGGGAATTTCCAAGTCATTTAAAAGCATTACTGTTTGTGTGGCATGATTAATTTTCAGAGGAGTAATGGAGATCTTGCTAAGGCAAAGTGGCTGCTGAGGATCCAGACAGTGCTGATCCAGCAGCGACTTGTGAAAGGGAATTCTGTCTCCCAAGTATGAGTTGAAATCTTGGTGCATGCTTTGGTTACACCAAAGGTTTCTTGATACTCTGTTGTTGGTTGTTAGAAGGCCTAGAATTCTTTTTCCCAGTCCTGTGTCTCTGTTGCACCCATGAACTTGCAGTACGGCAGAGCAGAGGTAATCCAGGTGCCTAACAGGTGGGAAAAGTACCAGTGACATTAATGGCAGAATTATACAATGCAGGTTTTTAGATATTTTATAAATTCACTTCTACAGTTTTCATTGGGTGCAATTCTGATCTGAAGGTAAGGCCTTAAGACCAGATGGAACTTCTGTAATCAGGTAAATGCAAAAGACATAAAATACTTGTTTTTCAGCCCACAATCAGGTTTGCTTATGCACTGCTTCCTTTGCAGCCCCAAGCAATTCCCATTAGCTTTAGCAAAGCTAAATGGTTGAGTACCACAGAGTTAGGCCACATTAATCTCACCTTTTCCCATGTGGGCTTTAAAAAATGGAAATGAAAACAGTTGAGAGAAAATACTGGTCTTCTGGGAGAAGAACAGGTTTTGCCTGCTGGTCCCAGACGGAATATATAACACCAGGATTAGAGTTACTGAGGAGTGGCTTAATGAAGCTGGCTGGCTCAAAGCTGGTCATGGTTGTACGCATGGGAATAGCATCTGCATACCAATAGAGCAAGGCAGTCCATTGTCTTTAGCTAAGAACCAATCAATTAAATCACAACAGTGTCTTAATGCATTAAAATTTACTTAAAAAAAATATTTGGACTTAAGCACATATTTATTTGACTTATATGTAGATGTAGGGAACAAAGCCTGATAGTTTAAGTCCATTAGAGGATGAATTGGATGGATGTTGCTTGTTGATCTCCTGAGCCAGCAGAAACTGGCCTGTAAGAAAAGGATGCCTCTGCAAAGCACTTGGCTGTCAGCTTCTTGGGCAAAGGGGCTCCAGGTGTTCTTGCTGAGGTACACCACTGCACATATCCTTGCATTTTGATGGGGCCATTCTTGGACCTGCAGCACCAGGTAATGCAGTAGCTCTTGTGTTGTCAGTCACATTAGAAAATCACCTTCTCAAACCGAATCTGTTCCATTTTAAAGCTGTTTGCACTCTTTAGAAGTACGTGCCAGAACCTGAACTACCATCTGGCAGCTGAAGGCTTTTAATTACCTTCATCTGTGTATTTGAGGCTCATTTTCTATAAATTAATTATTGTATTCGGTTTACCTTTTCTTCATATTATGTATTCCACAGCATTTACTATCTCTAAAGACAAAGTAATATTGACATATCTCTTATCTGCCTTTATCCCCCATTTTTCTCTGTATCAATGCTTTGTACCCATGCCTTGCTTGTGTGTGCACTGCCCTTGTCTGTGCCTGGTGGCTTCCTGTATCCAAGGAAATGGCACTGCCCTGCAAAAGTGCTCAGTGCTTTCCTGTGCTGTTGCATGCTTTCATGCACTTTTGACCATTCTGCCAGACAGCTCCTGGACAGAAGGTGTCATGAGCCAGGGAGTGCTGTTCCAGTTGGTACCAAAAGTGTAGGTATCCAAGCCTAGTTGTGCCTAAGTTGCTGGCATAGCTGCGTTCTCACACTTCCTGCCCTCCTCATACCAATATTTATCAGGTCTGCCTTACTGCCATTGGTAGAGGTGAGGTCTGCACCTCTGTGGTGGGAATTACTGTCATAATGCTGGAAATTTTGTGGATAGCATCATTTGCTGGATAAAAAGGAAGAGCCAAGGAGGGAACTAAGAATTTGAAAGGGGAATAAATTAGTGCAAGTTGTTATAAATTATCAGCTGTCAAAAGGAAAAAAAAGAAAGGTTGCATTCAACACATGCATCATTTTGTTTGAAACCTCCGCCTGTTTACATTCAATTTTCTTTTTCCTACCACAATCCTGAAGTTTGCTGATACTTGGGCTGGTATGTGCTGATAACCTCAGAAAAAGTACAGTCTGCAGTTTATCTATCTGAGAAACCTTTCAAGTGATTATTGATAGAAGAAAATTTCCTTCTGAGCTACACTGAATCATTCTACCTTCACAATGAGCCAAGTGATGCAGTCAGGGAATACTACAACACAGAAAAATGCTATTTAGATGGAAAGGAGAACACACTGGACTTGCTGTTATCTATTTTGGTAACACAGTCTCAGTTAAGATTTATTATGAGAGATACCTATCCATTTTCTGAGACAAAATCAGAGTTGTTGTTCCTGAAATAACCATTTCTCTTTTTTGTATAGTTGAAACCAAACAAACTAAAGATTTTATGTTTCACTTAAAGTACCTGATTGATAATGATGGGGATGAAATCTGCTGTTTTGAGGACAGATAAAAAATCACTTCACTGCTAATATGTCTGAGATTTACCACATAAAGGCCACCTACAGAAGTAAAATAACAGTTTAATTCCTCCGTTTCATTGACTGAATTTATTTCTAATGTTTTTCTCTCCAACCACACCTGTTAACTTGGAAAACAGTGGCATTAGCATTTTTTGACTACCTCATAAATACTCTAGTCAGATATGTACCTTTTGGAAAACAATCAGGCAATCCCACTTTGTCTGGCTAGAAAATTAAAGCATACTGGCTTCTCACCTATGGCCAAAGGATGCTTAGCTTTAATTCCTCAAAAGTTCCCCAAGCCTCCTAAGGCAGCATCAGTTCCTACATGCCAACACTTGAGTTTATTGAAAAAGATATAGCAGTAGCTGTAACCAGAGGCTCCTGCTGCCAGAAGATAGAGTAGTAGGTGGAAGTTCCTGGATCTCCAGAAATAATACCTTGAAGTGTGGGTGAACTCCCACATAATAAGATAAGATGAGGATGATTTGGAGAAGACATGCCTGGTTTTGGAAACTGTTCAGTAATTATTATTTAAATATGACAATATTTCAAGTTCTAAGGTTTTTGTTTACTTTTTGGAAAGCCCAAAATTTAAAAAGGAAAAAAAATCTTTTACAACTACTAGAATTGTTTTCTTCTCTTCCAAACAGTGGCAATTTTACCCTTTAGAGAATCAAAACAAAGTCTGACATGATCTCAAATGCCTGTTATTTCAATGTACAGGTTGCTTGCTTGCAAAAAGCCAACAAGGCTTTGTTTTCTCCAAAATTGCATCTTTCACCGAATTACAGAATTTTTAGGGTTGGAATGGATCTCTAGAGATTATCCAGTCCAATTCTCCCTCCCAGGGAGGGTCACTTAGATCAGCTCACAAAGGATGGTATTCATGTGGGTTTTGAATTTCTCCCAAGAGGGAGACTCCACAACCTCCCTGTGCCGGTGCTTTGCCAGGGAAGTATTATGGAAGATCTAAAAGACGTTTATTCACTGCCCCAAGCCATCATCCTCTGACAATCCCCCACTCATGTCAGCCTGTTTGATCCTGTCTTGGTTCAGAGGAGCCATCCCAACAAACCAGGGATCCTGGCTTCTGCTCCAGTCATCCCACTTTATACTCAGTGAAACCTAAGTGAAGTTAGGCAGAGGGGACATGTTTTTATTTCGTTAATAAATTTAAGTCAAGACAATTTACATGTATAAAAGTAAGTCCCTTGAGGTTTTTAAACCCTCCAAAAATAGCCCTCAATATTCAGCCAAAATCAGTGCAGCCACAATTTCCATGGAAAGCACCTTGAGGTGGAGGAGGCTATGCCAACCAGCATGCATACAATGGCTGTTCAGTCCCCTCCACTCTTCTCATCTTGGCAGATTTTGTAGGGAGACAGGGAAAAGGAATGATTGAACTCTAAAATGATGTCATACCCTCCACTCAGGAGAAGATCACCAAACCTTTCAAGAAGTCTCTTACAAAATCCCTCAAAAGAGGCTGTTAAAGAAACTATGCAATCACAGAACAAGAAGAAAGCACTGTCAATGATTAGAAATGGAACAAGAGAAAACATAGGAAAAAGGAAAAATGACTAGGTTTAGACAGGCTGAAAGAAAACCAGATGTAATCCATGCTGCAGAATATCGTCACTGGGGATCTTGCAGAAGGAGGTGAAGATTGAGGGGAGTTCTTGGATGTGAGCAGGGCTACACTGCTCACTGGGTGCCATATAACTCTTGGGAAAGGTACATGAACAAACCACTCACAGGAATTATGGTGCATTTAAAATGAACTTTGATAATTAACAAATAAGCCCAACAGAAAGATCTATGAAGTCCTTCGGTAAACTAGCAGTGTCCAAACCAAATCAACCAAAAAATCCTCCTTTTACAAAAGCAAATGCTTTGATAGCACAATAAGGAGAGGAAAACATCTTCATCTGAAATTATGCATCTCAGCTGAATATTGGTGAGCAGTGCCCTCTTAGATAACAGGTGAGGATCTGACCTTGCTTATTGGCATAAATACTGGAAATGGAAAGCAGGAATAATAACAACATTATCCAACAGCTAAAAAGAAGGTGGCATCTTAAAAATAGATTATTCCATTATTTTATTAACACTGGGATTTTAATGAAATTCCTTTGAAACAGCTTGGTGAGTCTTATAAGCAAGATACTAGATGAAGAAGTTTATGACTTGATGGAGCAGAGCAATTCTTAACATAAGTGGGAGGTCTTCAATAAAGTCTGACATGATACAGGCTATTGCTAAAGCTAGAACATATAGGATGAATAAATAAAAATATGTCTGTTGTTTTTAAAGGGAAAATAAATTCCCCCTCTTCAAGCTGTAGGGTATCTACTCTGCTCTGATTGGTAAGGTATAGCTGAAAGATCAGGTTAATGGAAAGGAAAGCTCTACAATTTTTCCTGATGTTTTTCTGTTCGTGCGTGTTTCTAAATGACCACGTGTACACATGAGCATTCTCAGTACCCTTTCAAAGACTAACGGATCTAGTGGCACATATTCAGCATCTATGCATTTCCCAAATCACCACATCTGCAGGAAAAGAAAGCATTAAGTTCCTCTATCTGCCGCTGGTGTTAGGCTTGTACAAAGCTTTGTTTTACACAGCTCAGATTGTTCAGATGCATCACTTAAGTCAGTCATAAGTAGGATGAAGTGTGTGGGACACTGAGAGGGAATGTTTTACAGAATGAAGGGCTTCAGGGAAAGGACTGGAAATGGAAAAACTGCCATGATGGACTGTGCTTCTCTAGCTGTCAGACGCAGCTTGGAAATCAACCAGAATGTCTAGAAAAAGCAGTTTTTTCATGTTCTGGTGACTAAGTTATTCCTTCATTTTTTCCCCCTCCAATGTTTTTTAAAAGTCTTTTACATTTCACTTCTATAAAAATGGACTTTTAAGGGAAAAAAACCTCCTTTTTCTATACACAAAGTTTTGTCTTCTACCAACCAGGGCAAATTTAGTATTGATGCTGACACTGAAGGTGCTGCACACACAGAGAAAGTAAAAAACTGACCACAGCATCTCTGGAAATCAATTTGTGTTTAAAGTTATGGTTTCCAAGATTACGATTATTATTTTCTGTTATTACAGGCCCTAGGCAACAGTGAAATAATTCTGGGCATGGGACTAGGAATGGCAATTCCATACATAGACTAAATAGGTGAGGTGGCTGAATAGGAAAAAGATTGCAACATGCAAGGCAGAGAGAGGCAATGCTGAGAGCTGAACACATCTCTTGGATCCCACAGCATTAACCTCAACCTCAGTTTCTCTCACCTACATCTTGCACACCTAAAAGTATCGCCAGTCCCATCACTGCAGGTTGCAGCTACCCTGCTGTTTCCTGCTGCCAGAAAATGAGATTTCTGGCACACTGCCCCACTGAACACCCGGCAGGCCCTGCACTGATGGTGAAGGTGTCTGTGTAGTCTCCTGGCTTGAAAAATTGCTGTTGCTGGAGGAAAATAAACTTGGTTTTGTTTTTTTTGTTTTTTTTTTTTTTAAATTTATTTTAAAATTTAATTTTTAAAATTTTATTTTCACTTGTTTGGTGACAAAGACATACATTTTTCTCTCGCTCTAGCAACTCCTGGATTGCTGCATCTATTGCGCTACACTCTCAGGAAGTTGCTGCTCTCATAGGCATGGGTATAAAGATTGGAGCCATCTCAAGAACTTTCTGGCTTCTCATCAGCACTGTGAGTTCAGGTGTCCAGAGACCTTGTTGTATATTGCCTTTTTTATCAACCTGTTATATAAACTCTCAGTACTATGTGTCAGATATGATATCTTGATAGCTTTATCTCTCTCCTTGTTTCTGACCTGGGTGGGGTTTGCCATAGAGGATGTTTATTTGCCACAGGACATAAAAGCATCGAAGAGAAAATACACCTTTGTTACATTTCAGATCACTGGAAAAAAAGTGTCTGCAGGATACTTAAATGAGCTACCTAAGGCAAAAACAAATCTGTGATATGAAAACTTGGTTCTACAGGCAGTTTAGGAATTTAGTTCTTCAGGTGGCTCCAGACATTGCAAATAAAGTGACTGGGATGGTGTAGGCACTGTAGAGAATGGTCCAGCTTCTTTTCAGCCTGTGGCTGCCCTCCTGATAGAAGAGAAGCATCCCCAATGCTGTATACCACACCACATCATGTGTTTGCTGCTGCATCTATGTTCATTCGAAACACTTCCCTTGGATCAGTAACTTTTGATGCCTGTTATGGAGGCAGAGACTTCTGCTGAAATTTAGTTGTATGTCCCATTTTTCTGTAGTGGTTCACACTGAGCTTTCTTCCTTGGAGCAGCCAAGTCATTTGCAGTATGCCATTGCGTGGATTTGTAAGGTCTGCATCTTTTCCTCTTCTAGTTAGTGGTTCACAGAGCTCATGGATGTGTGCTAGTGTTTCTGTAATTACTCATTAATCATAATTACACACAAAACCATGGCTGATTTGATGTACTCTGGGTAATCATTTACATGCTTATTATGTCCAACTTAGTCTCATCAGTGATGGTTAAAACTTCTGCCAGGTCTGGATCAGGTGGAATCCACTCGAATCCTTTCCATTTTCCATGGTCTGGATGACATGTAATGATCTGTTATTTTGAACAAGTAGCACAGTTTTTGCTGACTCACCTGGCTACTTTCTGTGCTTCTGAAATTAATGTTGTTCATCTACTGCATTTATTTCTTATTTTTAAAAAAGTATTTAAAACTAAGAATGTGCAATTGTGTTTTTCTTTGGTGAGGGGGAATGCCTTAGGGTGCAGCCCTACCTGCAAATCCAGTGTGGCATTTACACACTGGCTCTCCTGTCACCCATCCCACCCAGACCACTCCCTCTTCAGCCACTCCCACAGATTTACTGGCTGATTTCATTTTGGATTCTTCTTTTGCCTTTCTAGGACATAGTTTACTGCACAGTATCTAACTGTCTGCATCAGTTTGGTTGCTCAGTGCAGATGCAGGAGGTTTTCTACACAAACAGAAGTGTTTTGCTATGCTGTACCTGTGTGGATGTAACTACACTGGACAGCAGTCATGTGAAATTCCTTGGGAGCAGAAAGTCCAGCAGTGCAAGCTCTGGCTTGCTAATCCCCGTGCCAGAAAATGTATGTATTTTCAGAGAAACCTAAACAGAGCTTGTACTGGTTATAGGGCAGCCAGGGAGATGCAGCTGAACTTGCCTCCTTGGTAGATGCCTGGAGCAGCAGCCAGAAAACTCAGGTTTAATTTACAGTTAAGTCATCTAAGTTTATTTCTCAAAAAATTCTGAAATTAAAACATGCTTAAAACTCTCTACAATAAACAGAAGACTTCAGAGGAAAGAATGACTGCCAGCTTTGCTTTTTGTTCAAGCTGTAACAGATTTGAAGTTTATTTTATACTCAAGGCTTAAAAGATGCTTGAGACAGTTCTTCAAAAGGAGCTGCACATCTGTGAAAGCACTCGCTGAATACTTCAGATAATGTTCAATCTGGGTTGGATGCCCAGAGATCAAGTCAAAGAGAGAAGTGATTGTTTTGCTTTTGATATCTATACCAAACCCCCTTAAAATGGGTGACATTTCAGCTGCAGGCACATTATCAGTAGCCTGAGATCAGAATAGCTGTCAAGAACTTTCAGTTTGGAATAAAACCCAAACAAGCAATAGAGGTCATGAGTTAAAAATTTAGACATGCTGTTAAACTTCTCAAACCTTGTTCTCCCACAGAAAGGAAGCTGTAATAGCTCTCCATATAACTTATATATTATGGTGGTGAAGAAAACCTTAACAGACCAACCAGTATTCCAGAGAATGCTTCTGCTGTGTAATTATTTGAAAAATGAAACTCTGTAGGACTGTAAGATTAACAAGGCAGATTGATTTTTTTTTCCCTCAGGCTTCTCATATCTATATCTTCAGCAGAGGCTCTGTGAAATTGGTCTGTCTCCAGCCTCATGACATGGGAACAAAATGACTTCATGCTGACTGTGTTGCATCTCCTGTGTTGCATCTCCTGCATCATGCAATCAGGGACATCCTGGTGCAGATGGGCAACCTGCATTTTGCAGTTCAGGGGTCTTGTTTTTCTTTTCAAAACTCCAGAATTCACACATGAAAAGGTGAGAAAAATCTACTGACTTCTGTCTTAATGATAATTTCCTCTCAGAGGCATTTTTGTTAGGAATGACAGAGCATTTTGTAAGTGTTGAAAGGAGAGGAAGCCCCTCCACCACACTTTGACTGCATGAAGAGTTCATGACATCTGCTTGTCTTAATTACTCTGTGTTGCTCTGTAGATGAGTGCTGAGGATTTATGTCTTCCAAAGCATGCCTGGTATCTCCAGCACTACCTTCTGACCTAACAAATCTCCATCTTTCCACTATGAACATCCCTCTTTTGAAGGCCTCAGCTGTTCATATCCCATCCTGATGCCTTCTAAGAATTCAGAATAATTTTATTTTTATACATTTTTTTTTACTTGTTTTAGTTTTATTGTTATTTGTTTATTGTTGTTCGTTTGGGATTTTTTGGTTGTTCAGTTTTGTTTTGGAGTTTTTTCTTGTTTGGGTCCTTGTTTGTTTGGATTTTTGTGTTTATTTATTTGTTTTAGTTTTTGGTTGTTTTGTTTTTTAACTACCAGTTAGGAATTCACTGCTAGGGATCAAGGGAAATGGTAACCTATTCAAAGCAGCCCTTGCAGGAGCGATTTTCAGTGTGAGAAATCCCTTCCCTGTCTTTCAGTGAACAAACTTCAATCTGTCAAGAAGGATTTCAGGTGTTCTTTTGCATAATTCCCTGCTCTGGCAGCCAGGAAAATTTAGCAGATCTGCATGAAAATCACTTCCTTCTGTTCACAAGCTATGAATGAAGATATTTCTCAAACCCTCATAGATACTCACAAGCTTTTAATGTTTTTATCACAGTATTTGAAGGTGCATCAGGCAAGTAACACCAGGTACACTAGCGTGAAAACTTCCCATAGCCTGCCAAAAGTGTGCTGATTGTCCAAATGTCCCAGACACATACACCACAATGCAGGTGGAGTTTCCTGATTCTTTGAGGTCCTGAAGGGAGCTGAGGTCTAGTCAGCACACTCTACCCTGCTGCAGAGCCTAGAACAGCTTTGGTGATCTGTTGTTATGGAGGTCATTGAGCTCAATTTCTAGAGTTCACTGCATATTCTTTTCATATTCTTTCTTGGGCTAGCAGGAAAAATGGAGGGATGGTTTGTTTTTTCTTAAAGCCCTTAATTCCTGCACAGACCTCAGTGAATATGCTTATAGACTTATAGATGGTCTGAGAAGGCCTGCCAGCTAAGGGTGGGTGAGCAGTAGCAATCTCTTGCCTGGGATGGAGAGTGTGTAGGGAGCTCCCTCTATTGATCTTCCGGGTCTTGGGAGAAGGGTTGGGTTCTCCATGTCCTTTACAAGGGAGAAGAAAAAAGCTTTCTGTGAAATCCCTCATAGAAATATTCACTCAGTGTAATGGCTTCTTAGGCTCTGGAATCCACTCATACCACCTAGTTACTGACATCTTGAGGTCAAGTGTGGAATCTATTTGCTTGGCCTCTGTGGAGAGAAATGTCTCTTCCTGGGTTGATTCATTCAAGCTATCATGGGCATTTGTTTTAGGACAAGCTGTCCTTAGAGGGTGGCCATCACTCTCTGTTGGTTGTAGGGTTGGATGTTGAGGCACATAGAAACATTGGACTCCAGAGCAGGTAAGTTGTTTTTTTTTTGTTTGTTTGTTTGGGTTTTTTTTGGTTTTTTTTTTTGGTTTTTTTT